>JAIPRN010000654.1:20706-72176 GCA_025469175.1 Geopemphigus sp. TES_GeoC_2020
GCTGCTCGTACGCTCGGAACCGTTATCATTCCCATTGTCGGGGAAAAAAAAAAAAAAAAAAAACACCAATCGTCGCGACACCGTCACAGATAACGGTTTATGACCGCGACGACAAAGGGATACCCGGGTACGGCGGTTACCACGGGCTCGGACCAAACCGCCGTATCACGGTATGTGCCGGACGGGCGGGACACGAACGACAATCGCCGTGGCCGTTTATAGTACGAAAACGTAATCGACGTTTGCGGATGGTACGTTACCGGTACGCCGACCTTCGGGTCGTCGTCACCGAGACTCGTCGCGGGCACCGTATTTACCATTACGAAAATAGACCTACGGCGCGAGACGGGTTTTCGTGCATTATTTCGGAACGGTCAATTCCGATCGGCCTTGGACGCGGCGTCGCCGTGAAAACCAATCGTTACGTTAATTATCGCGCGAACGTACGAATCCTCGAACGGGTTTTCGCCTCGGGCGCGCGCCGTTTCGACGGCGGCCAACCGCGAGTCCGGTACACTAAACCCGATCCTGTCCGAGAAAACCAGTCGGCCGTAGTTCGTTTTGGCGCGCGCATCGTCGATTATTCCGTCGCCCGTTCGTACGTAATAACGCGCGCGCGCGTATATAATTTACGCCCGGCGTAAATACCGAATCGTTTCCCTTTGCGCGAAAACGTTCGCCGTCGTACGCGGAAATAACGCGCTCGTCGTTTCGTCCTCGACGTACGGGCGGCCGACCGGAAACCGCCCGGCGCGTAAATAACGACGCACGTAGGCGGTGTTCGCGCTAAAATTGTGCGTACGCGCGCCCGCCGAAACGGACTGGACGGCGTACGCGAGGTAACACAAAAAAACCGGAATCCGGGACGGGGAAAACGCGCGATTCACGTTTGCCACCCTGAACCACATGTTGATTACGGCGCGTGATAACCCGCCGCGACGACAACGACGACTGTTGTTGTTTGTTGTCTCGTCCGTCACCGCCCGTTCTGTGTCCGTCCGTCCGGGACACTCCCAGTTTTGTTGTCTCCAAAGGACGGCGTTCCGTGCGTATTGATGCGCCACTGATTTCTATGGCCAAGTCCAGGAACGGTCTGACGGCCGTCGGCCTGTCCGTTTTGGGTGCGTTTTTGGTATTGTTGGCGTTCAGCACGAAGAGCTGGTTGGTCACGGACGGCAAACTGGAACATCCGAAATTCGAAAGGATCGGTTAGTAGTATCGCGCGCGCGCACTGACACCCATCTTTCCCGCCCGAACGCTCGAAGGCGCGATTTTCGCGATCCCCTTCGCCCGTTGGCGGAGCACCGTGGGCGCGAGCAAACCTCAGACGGGACAATTTCGCTGGCACTGGCCGTTAGAAATGCCAAAGTTCTCGCGTCTGTGTATCGTTGACTGTTTGGAACGGCTGACTGGGCGTTTTCGAATTCATTTTTTCGTCGTTAAAATTGGTTAACGATTTCCCGCCCTTTTTCGTTTACGTTCATTAATCCCGTGGGTTCGCCCGTTATGCAGTGACGGCTCAGTTTAATGTATCCGGTACGTGGCACAAATTAATTTCTCGTAACCTGATTTCTATTCCCTACGCGTTTGATTCTACTTTATATTTGATTGTCTCACAAATATTCGTTTACATTTTTGAATCGAGCGCATCGAGTTCGAAGAACGAAATAGATGTTAATGAAAATAAAAAGGCAATAAGCCGATAGACGTTGAGTCGCTTTTGAATTCTGCGAAACATTTGTATTCTACATATTTTCTTATACGAAAATGTTCGCTAACTAGATGTCACTATAGTTATTTGTTCATGAATCACATTTAAAATATTCTTGTTTCGCTTCGTTTGTTGTAATATTATAAATTATATAGTTAACAATAGGACATTGAATGTACGGATTATACAAAAGCTCAAAATTACAAATAATATCGTAAAAATTTTAATAATTGTGCGTCCTTTTGCTTTTTGTCAATAATGTTATATCAAAGTGTCAATTATAACAAATTCAGTATTATTATGCGGCAAAATTAAACGTTATTATCATTTCGTAAAATTGTTTTGTTTAATGTTCACAGGTCTGTGGGTAGTTTGTTTTAAAGACTTTGAAGACTCACATCATTGGTACGACACAAAATTTGGGAATTGTTGGTGGGTGTTTGAAGAAGAATATTATATTATCTATGACATTTTATTCAAAGGTTTGTCGATCTTATTATTTTTTTATCGCAAAAAATATATATTCAACCTATATATATATATATATAATATGCGTTTGTTGCATAATTAACATTTTTTTTCGTAGGTTTTTACATTGCTACTCAATTTTGGTTCACGACATGTGTTCTTTTAACAGTGTTTGGATTATTTTACACTACACTTTATATGCATCTGAATAGATCGGTCGAACGTTACGTACAAATTTTATTTACGGCTGGAGGACTTTACATAGTCGCAGGTGGATCATACTTTTTTTTCATCTTGTATCATAATGTTGCATAACTAACTATGTTTTTATTCAGCCGTATGTGCTACATTCGCTTTAGTGATATTCGGATTAAATGGAGACAGTAGAGTATGGATGCCTCATTGGGAACATAATGATATTGGATGGAGTTACGGTGTAGCAATCGCAGGAACAATCGCCCTTTACATTAGTGGAGTATTGTACGTGATAGAGGGACGGGTACACAAGATTAAACGTCAAAAAATGGTTAATCAACGGGCAAATTACGACTATGATATAGATGACCATAAACAATCATCTCACACCGACATATAAATTCCAGTACATTTATGACGGTGCTTCAATAGCATAGCGTGTGCATATTTTCACTAATTTATTTTTAATGAATTGTCACAGTAACCCCTCTCTTAAACATGGACTCATGGACGTTATTTAAACAATTATCTTTGCGTATAAAACGTTTGGTATTAGTTTCATTACAAAAACTTTTTGATATTGTGTTCTAA
Organism: Geopemphigus sp. TES_GeoC_2020; assembly: GCA_025469175.1. Lineage (NCBI taxonomy): Eukaryota > Metazoa > Arthropoda > Insecta > Hemiptera > Aphididae > Geopemphigus > Geopemphigus sp. TES_GeoC_2020. Next base: position 23,672 of record JAIPRN010000654.1, read on the forward strand.
AGAAATTATGGCTAACAAGGTACAATTCATTATTATTTAGTTACTTGTTAAGTAAATTACAAACAGTAATTGTTTAAAGATCTTATTTCCAACGGGCGATTAATATTAACTAGATATGTAACACTTTCAAAATGATAAAGTATAAAATATTTGGTATAAAATCTACGAATTTCAACACGAAAAAAGATACTCGTTCATTATTAATCGTTCGTACGACTAAGTAAACTAATTGAACAATAAAAGACCAAAAAAAAAAGAAAACGAAAAAGTATTAAAATAAATTGTATTATATAATTTTTTTGTACGAATTTATTAACAAATTATCCGTCCATTTAATTCTAAGTTAATTTTAGTAACTAATGCTGCACATTTGTAGCACAATGTACAACAATAATCTTTATACTTTTGTATTCTAGATCACTAAACATTATCTACTATTTTATGTTAAGTACGGCTAATAATTGTTGTAGACTAAAATTATAATACGTAGAAAATTGTGCTGTGTTATTGAAGTTTGCTTGATTATTGTTTGTTTAAGGTAAATGTAAGTAGTCTTGTAGTTATTCTGATTAGATGATACCACTTGCGATTGATCTTCTATTTATTTAAAAAATAATAATAATAACGATTAACTGATACCGTCCATCATTTGTTTTGCGTTTATAATGCTCAATATTTTTAACTCGTGAATTATTATATCTGAATTGGAATTTATTAAAAAATAATAATTCTCTCGAATTAAAAATATTCGCTTCCACCCCCTCCCAACATTATAAAGGTTAAACTTCGTCTTTACTAGGTGTACGTATCAATAAGAAATTGTGATTTTTTTTTTCGTCCCAAAATTGAACGATGTATTTTAATTTTAAGCTTTCCTACGTCATTAATTTTTATTTTATGTATAATTGTAATCATTTAATTCGAGACGTACGAAAACAATCGTTTACCAAGAATACATATCTTTAAATTTTATTTTCGAACGAACGGCTTTTTATTGTACGTGCGGTATCATACGCGACCAACGAAATTCAAATTACTCGCCCGGCAATGGTCACTTCGGTGTACTCGACGAGTACGATGTTTCAGAACGCCCGTAAAAATTCCGAAAATCCTTGAACGGCCTCGTCGTCTCCCCTTGGAAAGTGTGTGTCGCAACGCGCACACACGCGCGCGCGGCCGTTCTCACGGGCTCTCGCGACACCGACACAAACTAGGAGACCTTGGACCGGGGTTGATAATGGTTTTAACCGCGGTTTTTTTCCAACGTACGTACGTCGCGCGTACATTTGCATGAACGACGCGCGTCCTCGGCCCGCCTTGTTCGTAGTTTTTACGATTTCCAAACGTGCGTGCGTGCCATTTGTCGTCGTAAATAACCGACGCGTGAGTAGCGGCAACTATTAACCCGATGTAACCACCGCCGTATACTTTGAAATTCTCGTTTTCGAAAACGAAACGTTCGCGCGCGCGCGAAATTGTAGCCACGTCGCGGGTATCGGACAACGAGACTGTTCCCGATAGAAACGCGTACCGACACGTTTCGTGGAACAATACCGAACGTGGCAAAGGCGCGGTCAGATTTTCGAATTTAACGATCGATTAAAAGTGTATCGTCGGTTCCGAGGATTTCACCTTTGAACAAGTGTACGTAGCAAAGATGCGCTCCGTCGACGCAAAATTATATAACCGTGCCCGCGAGCCGTTTAGGTATCTTACGTGTCATTTGATACGTACGTTTAAATTATGACCGATAACAAAACGGTGTCCGTTTAAGCGTAAGTCTTGTACTTAAATCTACACGCGTGGACGGATCCAAGGTTCCTTAACGGGAAGGGAAATTTGTCTGCAGCTATTTCGAACAATTAAAAATTGTTCGTATCGATTTATTTTAATTGGCGACGAGTAATAGTTGAGCGATTTGTTTTCGTTATAAATAACGAGTAAAAATATATCCCCGTATAGTATTAATAATAAGATTAAATTTCAAAACCGGAATGGTCAGTAATAGCTTCACGGAATTTCAAACTTTGAGAAAGCTATTCTTATATACTACTTAATTTACGTTTTTTTTTCTTTTTTAATCCGCGAGTACTCTTCCTTTATATCCGCCCTTGGGACTATGTTGCGTAGACAATTGATAAACGTTTAAGTTTGCCAATTAATATTCTGTGGGACGACGGTATTATATTTATATATCAGTTTTCGTTAAAAAAATCGATATAATATAAATTTCGAGTAATTTATAAAAACAAAATGACGACAGTAATCGTTCGAAACGCAGTAACGAGCGAAGGAAAAAGACGTATTTCGTGTCGTTATTTATTATTGTAATTACGTAGATTAACGAACTATGACGTGTAATAATCGGACAAATTGATTTTCCGAAAACCACGGTCGATTCGACGGTATATTTTCGCAATCGATCCCTTAGTCTGCGTCGACACACACATTACGTATGGCGATCGGACGACATTTATTGTTACACGTCCACGTATTCGTCATCTATACACCACACATCTTACGATCTATACCGTATGTACGCGAACCAAAGTTTTTGTTTTCGTACGTTTAGTACGCCATTCGCGTATTGAGCTGAACTGCGTTAAAAGCGACGTTTGGGGTCGTCGGTTTATTCGCGAAATCGACGTGAACGTTACGTTTCCAAAACCGATTGTTTTTTGGACGGGTTTTCAAAATTGGAAATTCGATTAACGCGAGACATCTCGAATAATTACACACAACACGACGTCGAATTTCGTACCGCCCAGCAATGGGCCGTGCTCACGGTTATGAATCCGGAACGTATACGGCCCCCACGACGGCTCGGTAATTAAATATACGTACACAAATATCGGTCGCCCGATATTCCGAAAATACGTCGTCGCCGCAATATAATAATTATTATGCGACGACCGGTCCCCGCCGAATTAACATATATACGCACGATTATTTTTTAAGTATGGACGAACACAATTACGTAACGTTTAAACGGCCGACCTACACCAGTTGGCGGGTAAAGCGAAATTGAAAGATAAAAAAAATTACAAAATCCCCTTCTCCTCCTCGCGCCCATCGACGCGTCGTCGCCGTGATGCTCTCTCCCCACCCCTCACCCCGCCTAAGTAATACGACTGGCACGCGACCTAGGGCGTGTCCCCCCGACGACTACGGTATCGCGTTTGTTCGGATAAACAAAACGCGAAAAATTAACGATATTCCGTCGCGCGCGCACCGGCCACGAACGAAACGCGCAGTTCCGTACTCACCAAGTGCACGACCCAATCGCCGCGTCGTTTCGGTCCGTTTTCTAGTGTGTTCGCGCGCGCGACGTCCGCCGTATTCGTCGTTTGCCGGACAATTTTCACCGATACGCCTACGTATTCGGCCACAGTTTTCCGATATTAATCGCGAACGGCGGCGTCTGTTCCTTCCGAGGAGAACGAGCGGATCCGCTTTTCTTTTCACTTCCCCATTTTGATGTCCAAAGATTACGCAGGTACACCACACGCACTCGTCTTTTCGGGCGTTCGTTTTGAACAGAACATTTTCCCCTTCCCGTTTGTCGCCCGCTCCATATAACACGCCGCATCCTCGACGTTTCCGAGTAAACAATATAACATTTACAATATACATTCGCTTTCGCACTAATTTTACGTTCTATCAATTGTTTTGGGTTCTGGGTGTTTGTATGTGTGTGTGGCATGCTATTAACAGTTTACGATTAACTCGTCGTGAATCACGCAACACCGTTTGCCAGTACAATGCCTGGATCAACAGATTCCGAAAAAGACCTGAGGTACGCGTAACCGTTCAATTATGTCAACATAATTGTAACCTATTGGGTATTATAATTTATTATTATTACTTCTCGTCGTTTTGAGTAATTCCATTATACGCAGTTTCTTTCGACTGCGCTCGTCAAATATGACCAGTCTTAAGTATCTACTACGTCGACTTCAAAATTACTAATCGTCTATTATGTCTTTCGAAGATTTGGTCCAAGTTTAACCATCATTTAGGGCTTATGTTAATTTCAACGTTTTCCTTTACGTTACGTTGTACTGTAGATGGTATATTTCTAAAGGTTCGATCTATAAACGTTCTTTCGTCTTAACATTTTAACTATTATATGCCTACCTACTCGAATACATCTTTGCTTTCGTTTTAATTTAATTACTAAGTTCAACTTGTCATTACATATACAAAAAGAGTATATGACCAATTACGTTTAGTTTTAAATGCTTATTGCATGCGTGTTCACTTTAAGAGTATAATTTGGACGTGTATGTATTTACATTACTTTAGTACCCGTTATAGTTGTATATTATTGACGACTGGGGTAATTTAGAAAGTGTATTTGTACGTTTGTACGAGTATAATATTAAAAGACCGAATTTATTTAAACATTGTCATTGTTAAATTAAGCGTACATTCGAATAGTAATGAAAACGTAAATATATTCGATTATCTAACATTTAAAACATTCGCGTTAACTATATTTTACATACAATCAGTGATAACAATAGTAGCGTAGTATTAATCAATAAGTAATAACTTTAGTAATAAGCATTTAGTGTAGAGTTTATTAATAATATACATTGGTAATATCTACCTAGTTAAAAATTGTGCAGCTAATTGATTGCCAAGTTACTTTTGATTAACACCAATAAAATTTCAATTGAAATACAAATTCAATAAATAAATATATACGTTTAGTTAAATGTTTAACAAAAAAATATATTTTCAATAATTATCGATTATTTTTGTACATTTGTTAAAACCAAAATGTTTGTCTTTTAAAACAATATTTTGTTAATAACACTTGTGTATTATTATTGTTATTTGACGTAATATAAATTAATATACAGATAACTTTTTCATAGACTTTTTACTTAGAAATTATTTTTGTTTTTGTAGAATGAAAAAACGTAGTTTAGCTGGTAACGTAGCCCTCGGCTTATACGTTTTGGCTTTAGTGTTTGTATTCATTGCATTTTTTTCAACCAATTGGTTGGTCAGTGATGGAAGAATCACAGGTACAATTATTAATTTTTTTTTATACTACTTTTTAAATTTGTCTCATTACTTATGCGATGTTATTTGTTTTTTTTTCATAGGTGCAAAGTTAGAAAGTTTTGGACTATGGACTCATTGTTTTCGCTCATTACCCGATCCCAACGACCCAGCAGAACGGAGATTTTTTGTTGGATGTCACTGGATTTTCGACCCTTTTACCAAGGGATACGATGAAATCAAAGGATTTTTGTTACCATGTAATACAAATAACATATATTTTTCAATTGTTATCTCACCAAAATTATATATATTCAATGGTTTTTTTCTTCGCAGTTTACATAATAGCAACTCAGTTCTTCTATACCATCACATTCCTAGGAACATTGCTATCTGCTGTTGGATCATCAATGTTTCTTCTATGTTGTACCCCTGAAGAAAAGCGTTTCATACAAATCACTTTTGCGTTGGGTGTGACATTGATTATATCTGGTAAGTTCAATATATACTTATATTGCAATTACAAAATTATTTTTGTCTTATTTTTCATTATTTTTAGGAATATGTGCTGCGATAGCAGTGTTAATATTTGCTTTGTTCGCCAACCGTCCAGGATGGATGCCTGGTCACGACAACAATTTTTTTGGTTGGGCATTTGGTGTGGCTATTGCTAGTTTCTTTGCTTTAATTGCATCAGGAGCATTTTATTTGGTAGAAACAAATATACAAGTGAAAAAGAGAAAGTATTTGAAAGAATCTCAAACCAAATTTGACATGGAGACCAAAACATAAGATAAAATATATTTTTTATTTTAAACGTTTAGCCCGTTTAAAATTAAATTATGCTATGTTCAGAGTTTAATAACAATTATTTTTTATAAAATTAGTAATCTCATTTTTATTATTATTTGTAATTATTTATATCTTCGATTGTGATATGTGAATATATACAATTTCGACTGTTTTTATGAAACCAACTCCGTCCATTAAAAAAACGAGTATTATGCGATAATATTAGTTATATAATTTGTGATTGTACACATCCTTTTTTTATCTTCTTTATTTTGTTATAGTATATTCATTAAACGGTTAAAGTAAAATAAGTATTATAGTTTTAAGATATACATTTTTTCCTCTATGCAAACCTGTATTTTAGCGAAGCTAAATACTTTCGTTGTTTAAATATTTAGCTTTTAAGAAAATCCTGTGTTACAGTTACAGGATTCGTCGCTGTAAGGGATGAACACCATTCATTTTCATTTTTCTTATGCAATCTACTTTCTTGAGATTTATATTTCGTTCAATTTTTTTTAAATTTCATTCTGAATGATTAAGCATATTATTAAACCCTTATTATGTTATTTAACTTGTAAGCACTGCACATGGATTTTAATTTAAGTATTCTAAACCACTATTTTCTCATTAAGCTAAAATTATATCCAATAATATATTATAATTTTATACTAAAAAATTATTTTTGTCGAAAAAAAATGTATCGAATTATTTTTACAAAATACCAACATGAAATATGTATACTTTTACTTTTCTAAGTGTTATCATAAATTATAAATACTAGTATTTATTATATACTATTATAATGTCGCAAATGTCCAAAATAGCAATAATTGTTTTCAAACAATAAAACACAGTTTAATATTATCGTTTGACTAACACCAAATTAAAAATGCGTATTTACTATTGTATTTCAAATAGATTTTCAATCCATTTTATAGTTGTTTTGTCATATTCAATACCTTAAGTTTAGTAATATTCTATCAAATATGTTTTTTGCTTTATTAGTATTTATCCTGTGCTCACTCGTATATTTTATTGTCCGAAACATTTAATCGGTTGATATTTGTTTTTCATAAAGGCTACATTTAATCGAATTAATTGTAACAACATAAATGAAATGTTAGTATTGTTAAATTTACTTTTTACCATTTGTATACACAATAATATTTGTAAAGTTTCGTAATAGTTCCTCGTGAGCTTAAAAACTGATTGTTTATTACTAGTAAAAAGTTTATGACGAACATAAAGTAGTTAAGAGTTAGCTATTTTAATAACTTTGTTACACTTGTTTGACATTATTTATTTATTGTATCGCGTAAAGCTGCCTTAATTTGTTAATGAAAAAAAAAATATTTTTATATCATTTTGTAATATAACTAAATGATAATTTTATATACAATATAATGTAAAGAATATTTCTGATAAAAATAAAATTAACCGTAAAATAATACGTTTCGTTTTCTTTTCTATTTTCGTACATTATGTAAATTATCTGAACACATATCGTAATGATTTTGTATATTTATCATCCATTAATGACTATGGAACACAAACATAAATGTTGTTTTGGGCTTGACACACATTTAGCATCGTGGGACCTTATGGCGTAATTTCTGCGCTACACGTACGTATCATTACGATTGTTTAATTATGTATTTGAAAAATTAATACGCACAAGCGAAATATAGTATATAAACTTGGGGAACATGTTTTGTTTGTTTATATAACGCGATTGTTAAAATTGGAAATAGCGAAATTCTCGCGGCCGTGAACTATTTTCTACATCGTTGGATCTCGTGTAATTTTTACTATACGTACTTTTGAACAATAATCACCGATGACGTAGCGTTAATAACAATCAGAATTCTCGAGCCACGTGCTCGAACGTAATTTCGTTTTGTTTTCGAATATTATGACGCGGTTTTTTTTTAACCCTCCCCCCCCCCGACCGCTATTTGCATTCACCAAAACGTTTTTCGAGCGGTCTTATTTGTTACGCGAAGAAACGGTTTTGTAGTCGGGAAAACGTATTTTTGAACCTAGTAGAAATACGATGATGACATTATTCTACGACACAAATGCGTCGACGGCGGTACACGAAGAATTCGGTAAGTAACGAAACGTCCGTGACCCACACGCGACATGGGAAAATTACGAGCGCGTCATTCAAAATGGTGGCCGTAGAATATGAACGATAGTTCTAGAAATTTCTGTTCGCTCGCGCGCGCGCCGGTCGATTTCATTTTCGTTTCGTACGTACGCTTATTATCGGATTTATTGTTCTCTCGGCGTAAAAAACTCGCGCGCGCCCGTGTATATTGGCGTTTTGAAGTTTTAAAACGGTATAAAAGACGACGATCCGCCATCCTAACGAAGCAACCGCGTTTCGTTTTTATTAAACAATCGATTAAACGCGTGGCGCGACGAGTGGGGGGGAGGGAAGAAGAATTAGACGGGTATACGGTTACGCCAGGTAACCGCACCGCTGTAGCCGATGACCCGAACGACGACGACGGGTTTTCGAAAAAAACATTTCGTTTATCCGCCGTGTCCGTACCCGACACGATAACAACAGCCGAGAAACTTTCTTATATTATCGGTTCGAAACGTGCGACGTATTTTATTCACGTACCTTTCCGACGACTCCGTCCGGTTTCCGTCGAACGTGCACCGCGGTCCCTCGTGGTCGGGATATTTTTCGCTACGGGTTCGCCGACCCGTCCGGGGTTTTTCGCGAGCCGCGCGGTTTATAAGGCCGCACCGGTGCCGCCGCCGACCAAAACGCACGCGCGAAACGAACGAATATAAAAACGCTGGCGGAACGCGCGCTTGGAGCATTCGACTCGACGATAGCATAGACCTGTTAAGACTGTATGGCTCTGGCTTATGTTAATTTATTATCTATTCAAAAACCGATACTTGCGTGGATTTCGGTGAAAACGGGAATTCGTCTTTTAGGTAAACAGAGGAAACGGGTAATGTTCAAAATGCAATAGTATAGAGAACCGGTTTCGGTGGTTGATGGTGAGGAAACGCAACAAGGCTGACGAGTGCGCCGTGTTAGTAACGACCAGCTTCAAAGTTGTTGTCAAGTCGACGTCAACGTTTTCAAACTTGACTAGTTAAGTAGGAGACGCCTGCTTCGTTCACCGGTTAACTTACGGTCTTTACGCGAGTTCAATTTCGAAAAATGAGGTTATTCGAAAGTCTACCGGAATTTATTTTTCGCTCCGACGTGGTAACGTTCTCTCGAAAAACGGACGCCGTGTAGACGTTTATATATATATATATATATACTAACCTAACCGCGCGCGCTAATTTATTATGTAGTGATCGTTCGGAACGCGCGAGTGGAAAATAATTACGCCAACGAATATATTCCAACGGTTTCCGATGTACGTAGTTACGTTCTATTTTTTACGATGGCGATACGGCCCGTCGCGTCGTTCTGTTATTATTATTAAACGCGCGATTTCGGTAACACCGTTTTGTGGTGGTGGACCGACAACGCGGACGATAGTGTTTATAACGGCGACGACGAATAAGCCCGGCCACGGCATATTTAGGAGACGTACCACCCGTTTCGTTACGTAAATGTACGTTACGAAACGTTAAAGTTCGGTACGCTTTTTGAAAACCTAACCTTCGGGGTTATTTTGTACAAAAGTACGTTCCGTTCGGGGTCCTGTCCGTTGTGCGTGCGCGGCGCGTTTTGTTCGAACGCCATCAACGAATAGCGTACATTTTTTGCACGGTCGGTGGCCAATTGGTCGTTATTATTGTACGATTTCGTGTCGGGAAAAATCCCGAAATTATCGGGCACCCCGTGCAGATAACCGACGGACAAATTACGCACGAAATCGGCCGGGTACTCGCGGGAAAATAATCGTACACCGTCCGCCGAGCGAATTATCCTCTTTTGTAATACCCGTCACGTTCTGTACGCGTATATTATTTGTTTCGCGCTTCGTAAACACGGATGCCGGGACACGTATTTCGCTCGGTACGTTTACGCGATTTGTTGTATTTTTTTTGCTCTCGTCAATCGATACATACATAACGAAATCAATTACGATACCGATATTAACGAATAAACACGTACGCCGAACGATAGCAAAGCGAAATCACGACGAACGTCACACAATATAAAAAGCCGACCGACCGGTAGAAATAAAAAGGGGTAATGGATTCGATGAAAATAAAACGATTAGGAAAATAACGGAGAAACGAATAGGACGGGTAATCATAAACGAGCCGTTTTCCGGTTTATTATTTTCGAGTTACGAGGAATTATCGATAATCGACGGTCGATATATATGTGTGGGGCGGCGGACTTACCGAACGACGTTTTATCGCGTTTAATTTCCGCAAGTGGCCGAGACGTCGGTAGAAAAATTCGTAATCGACCATTATCGTTTTATGTCAACGGGGAGCTTTAGTAACGCGGTAAATTATCTATAAAGAGAACGTTGGAAGGAAATACAACGCGCGCGCGCGCGCTGTCGTTCGTGACTATTAATAATAATATAACGAGCGTTACGAAACGCGTAGTTTTTTTTTTTTAAATAAATATCGTCAAAATTCGTAAAATCGCGTATATTACGCAATGATACGCGTCGTTATTTTGGCACGCGTCACGGGATTACGCAATCGCGGCGTTTAGGTTCCTTCTCTTACCCCTTCTCCCGAAAACCAAAAATGACCAGCCGGCCGAAAAACTCGTTCGGAATCTTCGTTACGCCGCCGTGTCAGACTAGGTCGTAGGCTGTGCCGCACGTAGCGAGGACGATTCACGCGCGTCTCGTATTACGGTTTAATCGACGGCCGATCGTTCGTTGCGAAACGTCGACGAATCCGCGGGCGATAATACCCGGACTCGTGGTATGGCGGCGGCGTTTTTTTTTCATGACGTAACCGCGACACGAAACGGCTGGGGTACGTTCGCCGAGCAGACGGCGAAAATTGTTCGAGAAAATCGGCGTAGTATATTCGACCGTTTTTCCATTCCAGCGATGGTAGTCGCCCGTGTACGTACGGTTCCGGAAAAATTACTATCGTCGATGAACGCGACCGTGGATCGAAAATTGTACCGGCGATCCGGTCGTTTCAAATACGAACCCGTCGCGTATCGGGAAAATTCTCGTTTTTCCCAAATAACGGCGCGCGCCCCAATATCCGGTTTGCAGCGGTTCCGTTCTATGATCGCGTTGTTCGTTTAACGTTTTGGAAAACGCGATGTACAATAACGGACACCGACGAATTTTTCGGGCTCCACGGCGATAGTCCCGGTATCAACAACACGATACGTTGTCGTTGTATTCGTTTACGGGCCGTGCGTACAGACATTCGAAATTTAAAAACGAAAATCGCGGGCGAACGTTACGTTTTATCTATCGCCACCGAAAATATCGATCCGTTTTGGGGATTCCGGCGAAATTCGGCGGATTTTTCGAAAAAATCTTCTTCCCTATTGGCCGGCCACGAGCGTGTCGAACGACCCGGCACCGTATTATTTTGCGAATAACATACACGCACGTACGGCGCGATATGGGCACGTTTTAATAACGAAAACGTGTACGATACGTTTTAACGGGAACGAAAAAAAATGTAGAACTTTCGTAAAATCGCGCGTCGTCATCACTTGTCACGTTTATTTCGACAACTGCTCGCACGAAACCCGTCCGTTCAACGACAGACGCCCACGTCGGTCGTCGGATGTCCGTATTAAACGCAAACGACCCGTAAACAAAACGTTAAAATTCGAATGGCGATTAAAAAATTAACGCGAATTATAACGAAAACCATTTTTGTATTAAACGTTCGCCCGAAACACTAAATTATCCACTCCGCTCGGCCATCCATGTAGTTCTTACCGTTCACACTCGACGCTCACATCTCTGCTCGTCTTAATACGGTTTCCTTCTCCGTCTGCGTTTCCTTCGACAGCCTTTTTATCGTTTACATCTTTCCTAAAGACAAAAAAAAACCGCGTCCGTCGTCTATCTATTCTCTCGTTACTCGTGTCCGGCTATTTTGGAGCCACTCCGCTCGACCGTACTAAACACGCTCGTTTAGTTTCCCGTTTTGAGAACGTTAAATTCGAACCCCGCTACAATTATCGACCAATTTTATAGGTAGCGGTTCAAATTTCCGAATTACGCGTGGCGTATTTTCGGGATTCTAAGGCGGGCGTAAATGTAAATAAACACGTACGTGTATTGAATAAAAAAACCGTCTTATCGAGACAAATGTCGAGTGTAGGACGGGAGGGGAGCTATACGGGCCGAAATCGTTCGCGTGGCCCAATGACAAAAGCACACGCGAATAATACCGGAGTGTCGGTAATTATGAAAAAAAATTCGCGTATTTATAAAGGCCGTTAACACAACAGTCACAGCTAACAACAACGGCGAAATAATATGTACGACGGTTCGTGCGTGCCGTTGTCTGTTTTTGTTATTCCCGAAACGGTTGTAGAGAGATGGTAAACGAACCAATGGGATCACACCACGGCGTCCCGTGACGGTCGCGTTTGGCATCCGGCCGTTCCGGTGTCGTGGGTGGGCAAAACCGATTTTCTGCGGTTTCCGGAAGGTATATGTCCGGAGCTCCGCCAGCCGGTTAACCGTCGGTGGGTGCGGACCGCGGTCGTCCCGGTAAAACGGCCCGTGTCCGTCGGTCACGAATCGGTGACGGACGGCCGTGCGCCAAACGCGTCCCCGGACGACCGCGCTACTATCAGCGACTAGGCCGTTATCAGTCGAAGTGGTCTCGGCGGTGACGGTTCGATTCCGGCCCGTGTTTCTGATTCAGATGTTGTCCGTGGTTCGTTCGTGCCGTTATCGTGGTCGTTGTCGTCGTACCGGAGCCCTGAGAATGCAATCTGTTTCCGTCCTGTACGTCGCGCGTATCTGACGAACTTCCGCCTTATTCCCGTCGTTGTTGTGTTACCGTTGAAGCGCATTCGCCGTCGCAGCCGCCTAGATGGATACGACTTCGTGGCACAAGATGCGAATGAAACTGTGCTCCACTTGGTTGTTCTTTTTGGCCTTGGACTGTTCGGTGGCCATGAGTAAGTCGTCCGAAACTAACGTCCCATTACACACACACACACACACCATGTCTTCACCAATCCATTCGCATTTACTTCCATAGGTCCGTGTCGGATCTGTACGACAGTTTGGTAACTGATTTGTTTGTTTAACCGCAGGTTCCGAAGTAGAGAACCATTTGGATTTGGGCCGCGACTTTCTTGCCCGAGGACAACTGCAGGACGCGCTATCCCATTATCACGCAGCGGTCGGTAAGTTCGAGTCGTTAAATGCTCGTCAATGACGCGTATTTTGTGTACGCCATGATCATGCCGTTTGTAGACAACCCATATGGCGCTTTACATAATTGTCATGTTTGTTCAAGCGAAATTCGTCCTGTTTGCGACAACAACAAGTTACACGTCGTTTTACCCATATTTATATAATCAATTAAAATTTATTATTGATCGCTTAACCAATGATAATTTTACTTGAATGAATGTCAGCGTAGCAATTGCGTTTAAGTTATTTCATTAAGTATGTTTAGGTAGTTGGTATATTACACATCTTGGCATAATCAATTTTGTTTTTTATTATTCGATTCATCATTCTACTCAAAGACTAATTTTGAACCAATATTCCTTTTCAATTCTAGACAACCCTCCTCACTGACCCAAAAAATGCTGATGTTGTGATATTTTTGATCTTGAACTTTAAAATACTCTTAAATTTAAAGTATCATCAGTGGATAGTTTCCCTTTCGATATTCATGTAATTTAATATTTCCGCTTATTTGCTTATTGTACAAAAAGTAGAGATTGTAAATACATTTTTTTTAATAAAAAAACAAAAAAAATTAGATATCAATACGAATAGAAACGTAATAAGCTTCTCATAATCATTTGCATCATTTGTGAAGCAATGATAGTTTGAATTAATTAATCAGTGTGACACATTTTTAACTATTAATCAATCATTTATATTTTTAATAAACAATAACCTCTATTTTGTTTTGCAGAAGGTGATCCAGATAATTATTTAACGTATTTTAAAAGAGGAACCGTTTATTTGGCTTTAGGGAAAGCTAAATTCGCTTTAATAGATTTTAGTAAAGTCCTTGAACTTAAACCAGATTTTACAGCTGTAAGTATAATAATACTATAATTATTATTGTATCATATTTTTAAAAGAGTGTGATGCTCAATTAGTGATTGTTATTTTTGTTTTGAAATTATTTATCAGGCACGTTATCAACGAGGTATAGTCCTTATGAAACAGGCTTCATTGGAAGATGCGAAAAAAGAGTTTTACAATGTTGTAAGTATAGATTCCTATTTGAACCTTAGATGTGTCGAACTATATCCTTTTCCTTATAAGCACAAATCAAATTGGAATCGAAATAAGACAAATATTTTCATAGAATAATAATAGGCTGTTGTGTATAACGTATACAGCGATAAAGCATTTAATATATAAAGAACAATAGAAAGAATTTGTATACCTTATAATATGGAGTATAATAATATATATTTTTTTTTTAAATTGAGAATATTTATACAAGGCCATGAGGCTAACTCAAAGCCTGTACTCGATATTAATGTACTTATAAAATTGTTTAAAATAAGAATTTGGCAACTTTAATTATAATGGCTTTTAATTGACGTATAGATAAATTTAGATCTTTTTTGTGATCATATTTAATTATACAACATGTTATATATTTATGCTTATAAATAGGATAATTTGAATTTCGACCCATCTCTTTATACGTAATTTTTCTTATTAATTTACGTTCAAGTATACTTATATTTGTTTTATATGTTTGCAATTTTAGTATATTTCTAATGGCGATTTTTCTTCTGAAGCACACGATTTTTACGAAAAACTTAATAGCCTTTCCTACGACATGGAACTAGTTTCTTACTATCAAGAAAAAAAGGACTACGAGAGTGGTATAAGTTTATTGGATCGTTTAATAGAACATTGTCCTTGGGCACCATTGTTGCGCGAACAACGGTCTGAAATGCATATGAATTCTGGAAATGTGCAGCACGCTATAATGGATTTGCGAACAGCTACTAAACTTCAATCAGATAACACAGATGGCCATTACAAATTATCAATACTTTATTATAGCATAGGAGAAGTATCTGAATCGCTGAAGTAATTTAATATTGACGTACTTAAAATGCACGATTTATACTACCAATTGTCATATTTGAATTATTTTACAGAGGGATCAGAGACTGTTTAAAATTAGATCCTGATCATAAATTATGCTATTCGCATTATAAAAAAGTAAAAAAAATTGATAGATTGTTAGTAGACAGTCAATCAGCGCTCAACATCAAAGATTTTACTAGTAGTATTCAATTTGCGAAAAAGGTAAAATATTATTCAGAAATATTATTTTGTTTTAAAAATATTAATTTATTGGTTTTATTTTCAATTTAGTATATATATATTTAGTCAAGTTTTAAATATTTATTTGAAAGTAATAAACATATCTTGGAATAACTAACAGTATCATATTCAATAGGGGTTTGTGTGGTGTGTTAACTTCTAGAAATGTATTTAATTAGTGATTTTTAAAATTTTAATTATAAGTTCCTCGATAAATATCGAATGTTAATATATAATTATAAAACAAATTTATTTATAACTTTCAAAGAAAAGTTGTAGATATATTACACACGGACGAATATTGTTAGAAAATTATTATTTGTTAGATACTTTAACTATTTGTTTTTGTTTATACTGTTTTAATTTTTAGGTAATAGACTTGGAAAAAGACATTGAAAATGTTAAGTTTTTAGCCTTCGAAAAACTTTGCCAAAATTATCAACACACTGATGAACCATCATTATCATTAAAATACTGCAGTGATGCTTTGGAAATAAGTCAAACAGCAGATCTCTACTGTTTAAGAGCAGAGGGATATATTGCCAACTCAATGTTTGACGAAGGTATAGAAAACCAACGTATTTTATCAAATAATTAATAATTGTAAAAACGTTTGTTACATTTTTAACAGAATGATTAAATTTAAAAGTCAATAAATTCACACATTAAATAAAAATATTAAGTTTATTCGTTCAAAATCGAAATTAAATCGAACGTGTTTATATAACGCAATACTTTACCTATATATGTGCCCTATTCTTAAATTATCTATTTTATTTGTAGGTAGGGAATATAATACTTGATAATGAATGATAATACTAAGGATAACTAATAAATTTATTACTAAACAAAAATGTAATTAGTAGTAATTAGATAAATATTGATGTATTATTTACTTACTTCATACGTTTGATTTTAGCAATTAGAGATTTTGAACACGCACTTCAAATTGATGCGGATTACCGACCAGCAACTGAAGGATTGAAAAAGGCAAAAAATTTACAAAAGCAAGCGGAAAAAAAAGATTATTATAAGATATTAAATGTAAAAAGGTCTGCTACTAAACAAGAAATTATAAAAGCATATAGGTAAGTTTAAAAAATTGTATAATTCACGTCGATTAATGTTGACGAACGATTACTAAAAATGATAAAAAACATTCTAAATGTACAGGAAAGCAGCTCAACAATGGCATCCAGATAATTTCCAAGGCGAAGCCAAAAAGAACGCAGAGAAGAAATTTATCGAAATAGCTTCTGCTAAAGAAGTGTTGACTGATCCAGGTAATAAAATTTGTACAAATATAGTTACTTTTACCAAGTAGTATTTAACGTTTTTTTATATTTGTAACTTTTGTGTTGTGTCAACAGAAAAACGCCGACAGTTTGATCAAGGAATCGATCCGTTAGATCCTGAATCGGGACACCATAGCCAAGACGGTTTCAACCCGTTCCAACAATTCCATCAATTCCACGGGAGCCCATTTACGTTCAAGTTTAACTTTAACTAATTCGTATGGTACACGATCAAATGGTGCCATAAAGGGTTTAGTTTTTGTCCTATTCAGGGCTCAAAAGGCTGTGTGTGTGTGTGTGCTAAGATGTAAATAAACTAACGCATAATGATTGTCGTTGTGCAAAATAAGAAAAATCGTAAATTAATTTATTGTACATAGTTTATAACATATACAAATATATTATAATAATACGGTAACTCGATTCGATGCAATTTGTTTGACTTGCGGGTAAATAGTTTAACTGACATTTTCAGTTAACGTCTTCTTATTCTATTCAATTACGCCGCCATGATTATACATTGTAAAAACCTTAAAAAAATCATAAATTTTAACATTTATACTTACTTTTAAGATAATAATTTAATTTTCATGTTTTTAGTTTCTTTATATATTTTTGATCACTTCGTCAGTTAAGTGCAATCAATTATAGTTTAACAACTAAAAAAAAAAAAACGTAATAAAATTATTAAAATTTACGATATTTATTTTTCTGTGTGATCTTTGTAATTTGTCAAAACTGTGTATTTATTATTGTTGTCGATATATATAGAGTATTTAGTCTAATATAAGTATTTTACAATCAGCAACGAAATAATACTATTATGTTCTTGTTTTAAACTCCCAACGCGATTGTTGTTTACAAATATTTCTTGTCTGCTACAAACCTGTGTTCTACGGACATTTCAATGCTATTTACGAAGCTTCTCGTATGACCTTTTGTGTACCCGTTTTATTGATGTTCACTATTATTATTTTTGTTTACTCGACAACAAGGATCATTCGCTATTCACAAAAATCATGGACTATGACGATTTTCAATAATTGTTTTGTATTCGTACGTTTATGTATTTTAATTATTTCGTGTATAAACGATTGTATATTAGAGATATTTTTTTAAAAATAATTATCGACGCATGTAGGTAATCGCGTTTAATTGGTACTTTATTTGTTTATACGTTTTGTCCGATTTTCTCAATAATGTTTATATATATGTCGGAAAACTGATAAAATTGTACGCGCGTATGATTTATACGGAGCCGAATCGGTTTTTGTTTTTTTTTTTTATTTATCCGCAATTTCAAAATTAATATTTCGAAACGTTCGAATGGTTTACCAGAATTTTTATTTGCCATACATACTACTTACGTAAACAATTTTGTCGCCGAAATTCGTCCAATTGTTTGCGTTTAAAAATAAACGAAAATTTTCAATTTTACGATCAAACGCCAAAAACCACGGTGTAAGGTTTATCGTATAATATTCTAATAACGGCGAAAGATTCGTGGCCGCACGCGAACAAACCCCTCCCGAGTACTTATGAATGTCTTGCAGATCCGCGCACGCATAACATAGGAGAAGTACAGGCGACCTGCCGAAATATATAAAACATGTATATCGTTCTCGGTCTTAAAGGTTCGACATATTGGTAATTGGTTGAACAGAGCCCGTCAGCCGCGGGGGGGAAACGTTTTTACCATTTCCGTTAACGAAACGACCGTGAGGTTTTTCGACAAAGAACTACGCGCGCGTGTCGAAAAAAATCTCCCGCACGAAAACGGGACATTAAACGAAAACAATACTCGGCTGGGAAATGCTAAACCATTATTAACCCGTTAAGAGGTTATTATTACGTATATCGGTAACTCGGGTAACCAATTAAAACCGTAATTACGGTTTTACGTTGGTCACGTCGGGGCGCTTACCGTCGTTTTTTTTTTTATCGAAACACGTTATCGGCAATACCCTCGCTGGCCCGGAAGGCAGTATTTCGTGAGTCGCCGTCGTTTACCGAAGAATACGGAATGTACGATTATCCTTAAATGAGAAAGGCGAGCTATCCCCACGTTGTTTCAACTCCTCCCTTCCCGTGCCACGAATCTAATTCACGATGTAATATTCAAATATAAAATTTACGATCGAAGCACTTCCGGGCCCGTGAGGGTATTGTCGATATCGTGTCTAAAATAGAGATGGCTAACGCACGAGCGGTGCGAAATCGGGACAGTCCCTTGAGACTGTTCCTACTTACATCGTCCATTACGAAAACGGTTCTTCCCCGATTTAGCGGAATTGTCGTCACGCCAAAAGCCTACCACTACCGTTCGGCGACTTGTTTGGCCATCATCGCCGAATCGGACCGCCAGTAGACCTGAGACTCCGAGCGTGCGCTCGGCCAGAACACCCGGGGCCGAATCCGGCGGACTGGCGCGTTCCCGTTCCCGGTCAAACGTCTCGCAGCGAAAAAGCGCGTATTTGGTTTTTCCGTAAGCCTTCGAAGTATAAGTTCCGAATTCATGTATCACTAGTTTCGTCGTAATTTATTGTTCGCGTCCGCGAACACACCGCGATCGGTGTACGCGTCGTGTTTTTCGGAATTTTTATTTTAAAAACGAAACGCGTTTCCCGGCCGAGTCGAAAAATCGGCCGTTTCAATAACAACCAATATCTCGATAGGACCCGAAGGAGCTTTTGTTTCGGCGGCGTAGTTTGTCCGAGTGAATGTTCGACGGGCAACGCGAATTCGGTTAAACGTGTAGCGGGGGGCCAGTCCCTCCCACCCTCCTCCAATTCATTTCCAGCGCAACGTTTCTCGTCGACCTATACCTAAACTATCGGATCGAATGGACAAGACGGATTAGTTCGGTTTCCTTTTTGTTCGGACGCGTTTGCGAAATGCCGCGTAATTCGTACACGCGTATTTACGACGTATTTACGTATTTTCGGAAAAAGAACAAACGCGCGCCTATCGCGAACACTTCACGTCCGTCCTCGCCATTTTCGCCTCGAACATTATTTCGGTATTTAAACGTTTTTTAAAGCCGCGTCTGCTTTATGTTCGCCGTACAAACGCCCGTGAAATAAACGGGCGATTAGGCCACAGCGCGAGGCGGACGAAGGCTTTTTTTAAATACGTCTTGTCGAGTAAACGTAATATTATTTTAGGCGTTCCGACATAACGCGTAATTGCGTAACGAACCCTAATTTTTAGTATTTATAGACATAATACGTTATTTTAGAGTCTTAAAATTTACCTCCGTTAAAATTAATAGTAACAAGTCGGAGAGTTTTATTTATAGACAACGGTTATAGTACGACGATTTAGGAAACTAATCAAATTTATATTTATCTCCGTAGTAATCGCGTAATTTTATATTATTTATATTATAATCGGGAATTTATATCGCGGCTTTTTAATGACTTCGTTATTTTTATCCGTTCGTTCAACGTTGGCCGGGAAAAACCGCGTCCGCGATAATTTAGGCTGAGAGTATAAAATCGAAAATGGCCATGCACCCACGAACGTTTTTTTTTTTTTTCGAAAAAAGCTTTGCCGCTCGAACGTGAGTAGTCCGATCGTCGTTAGGTCCTCTCGACAACAATCAAGGCGTCCCAATAAATTACCCCGTCGTTTCGGTTTTTATCGGGCGCGTCGCTCGTAGATCGGCGTACGTTTTGGCGCGTTGATAATCGAAACTTTGACACGGAGCATTCGACACGTAATACAACGACGACGTGGTTGTAGTACGCACGAGGTGTAGATTACAGGCGCCTATCAAATTAACCGAACTCGATTCACGTTATTCCGATCGTCGGAATCAAGAAAGTTCGAAATAATTTTTACTCGTTAAAACAGCGTTCGGGCGATAACGGAAATTCACTATGTACGTAACAATTGTCGAAACACGTGTTAGAACGGCGTATATTAATAATAGCGCTTAGAAGCGAAATGCGTTAATAAAGCGCCGAACGAAAAAAGGTCGCGGGGTTGATTCGAACGAGATTCGTCGGATATTATTTACGTAAAAACATCGTAGCGACCCTACTCGATCGCGCGAGTACGTAATTGATTAACAACGGCAGTCCTTAATGCGATCGTCTCCCCTATCCAGTCTTGTCGAGTGAAACAACGTTTCGTGATATACCTTGTTGTGTTTTTCGAAATAATTCACAATCCGTACAATACGCGCGACGAGTAAATTCGATAACGTAATCGTTTATAAATGTATACGGCGAGTTTCGCGACGGGGAAAGTTAATTACGTTAGTTGGTCCTCTACACCGGTTACGTATTACGCGGCGGATTTTTCGGGCCCCGTGACATTCGGCCCGGGATACGAGCGGGCTTTAAGAGTTTGTCGTTGAGATTTCGGCGGGAACGTGTACGTACGTTATTTCGGGATAATTCGGTAACCGTTTTGAACTTCGAGTCGGTACGCGTAAGGCGATATTAGACGTGAGGAGTTTGTATTGACCGGAACGGCCGAATCGTAATCTATTTGCGTTAAATTACGAACGTCTCGCGGTGGATTGTTCGTTTCGAAAAACGTTCGGTTTTACTCGTTACGTTCGTACTAAGGAACGGCGCCGACACAATGCGACCACGTTAATACCATTCGCGCGACATTTGCATGGCAATAATAGGGACGACGAATGGCGTTCGGGCGATTGTTCGGCTAGAAAAACGTTTCGCTAAATAAAACGGCCAACGCGGCGGTTCGTTTGGCGAATATTAACATAAGTAATTCGAAATATTGTCGAACACAATCGCGGAAACGCCCGTACGATTGTCGGTTCAATATTCCGAAGATTTTTGTGCGTCGGGCAAATTACACGCGTTAATTTGCTGCACCCGTAGTGGCTTTGCCGGTACCGAATGATTTCCCCACGTGCCGTCCCGCCCGTACCGCGGTAACGCCGTTCCGGATTGCATATTAGGTGGCATCGGCGAATTTTTCAGGGGAACGAAAGGCGACAAATGATCGCTAACTAACCGCATTGTGTCCACGACTGTTGTATTCGAATATTACAAAAATATGATTACGTTATTCGTCGTCGTACGTTTCGCTGTTTGATACGTCACACCTCGCGTTTCGAAAATGTCGTCGACGATCGAATCGGCGTTTATTTATTATTTATTTCGTCTGTAGACGCGCGTATTACCGGCAACGGTTGACGTTAGGCTCCACGTTTCGTACGATTACTGTTTTTTTAAACGCGAAATTACTTTCGATATTCGGCACATTTTCCAGGCGCGTGTAATACGCGCGCACGCAAATTCGAATACCTAACGGTAAACCGTTATACCTCGACGACGAATCGTTTCCATATTACCTATAAATATATCTTTTCGTATCGCGTACTTACTCGTTAATTGATCGGTAATGGCTGTAATCGATTTTTACATTGGGCAACTTTTACGAATTACGGCACGTACGTCGCCCGCGTATTTATTTATCCGTCGGATCGAAACGAAATACAGCGTTAACGGACGACTGTCTCGAAAATTGTTATTTTTCGATTATTCCAAACACGGTTAATATCGTTAACTATTTATTGCAAACGCCCGTGTGTTCGACGGTGTACATCACCGTGACCGATATTATTTTTGCGAAAATTCTTGGCCCGGCTCTACTAACCGTTCGATGATACACGATCTCGAACGAAACGTAGACAATATCGTAAGTTTGTTAACACGCTGGCGAGCGGTCGTCGCTATTTCGCGTTTGAACGCCGCGCGATTGTTGAATCGATTAAACGAAACGTCGGATAATAGTAAAAACAAATTACGAGAACTTTCGAATTTCCATTATACGGCAATACAATATAAATATTATACGGTTATACGAATAGTTCGTAGCGAACGCTTCTGGAAAAATACCCGCGGCACCCATCCGCCAATACTGTAATCGATCGTTGTAAATATTTTTTCTTTCGTTCTCTACTTCCATTTTCGTCTGTCGCCGTATGCGATTTCGAACGACGCTTGATTACAACACTACGGCGGTAGTCACGTTAAATTCCGATTTTCGGCCGTCCGAAGTACGTACAAAATCGCGGACTCGGAACATACGAATTATCGAGGGATTCGCCCGTTATTAATCGGCGTCTATATTCGGTTTTTATTTTTTGTTTTGTTCGACGAATTTTTCGGTCCTCGAATCGAGGTAACCGCGTTACCGGTTTATATCCGTTACCGATATAGAGTTTTTTTATTCTTACTTTTACATAAAACGTAATATTAGACGAGTACAGACGGTAAACGTATACGTACACGGTCCACGTAATATTTGAATAGACAGTTCGCGTCAATTATTTATAAATAAATATTCGCGTTTTTGTTTAATCCGTCGGTTACCGTAGGATAATTACGTATTAATTGTCGTATTGGACATACGCAATTTCGTATAAAAACCGAACAATATAGAAATGTCCGATTCGCTAATGAATCGACGAGCGAATATGTTATTGTATCACCGACATTCGTCGTTTATTCTTTTTGTTTTTTATATAAAGAATATTTTTAAATAGATAAAAACGGCGAAAACGTACGATATGTATTTTTTACGTAAAAAGATATTTTCGTTTCGATATTCGTTTAAATTGTATTTAATTACATTATATTCGAGTACGTTTTTTATTGTACGGTCAATTACTTAGTCGGGGTTTTTTTTTTAATAAAGATTTGACGAGAAAAATGATACGGCCATTTTAATGCGCGCGAAGTGCCTAATAGAGAAATATTTTTTTTATACGTCGGCGAAATAGTTTGTATTTACGAATGCGGCTAAAGTTACTTTCGATCGAACAAAAAAAAAAAATAAAACCATTAAGTTATAATTAGGTTAAAGACTTTTAAATATTACTAACGTTAAACTATGAACATTTATTTGTTTTTTTTATCGTTCTTAATGGGTTAAAATATAAAGCGTTAAAACGAAATTGCGTTTTTAAGGAAATGTTAGTTTAATTATTATTTATGACGTTCGTGTAACGTTTTGAACGACATAACGTAAGAAATTCGATATCGCCTCTACGTCATAAAACCATAATCGAATTAAATATATCGAGGTTTTTATTCCATACACTTTATTAATATTGATAATCGTTAATCGGTAATGTCAACATTATTAAGTCGAATATTTCTGTGCTCTTCAATTTTTGCTCTAAGCTTTTTAGAATTTATTTTTAATACACTTCAAACATTTTTAAGTACCATATTGTTATCGTACGTTTAAAAGTAGTAGATATGTTATTTTAGTATATTAACCTCTCTATAAATGTTGTACTTCGCACCTTAATTTGTTTCGCATCTTAAGTGTTCTTTCTATCGTTTATCTATATTCGATATATTTTCTAGCTTAATATTTACATTCTCTTACGTTACTACAATTACACGATATCGTTAATAGTACAAGTTACGGTATTTATGGAAATCGTACATATCGTTAAGATTTCTATAATTAGGGCGTATTATTCGGGTTTTTCGATTTTTCTCGATAACCGAGTGACTCGTATTAATAACGTTACGGTTACACAATTTCCTCGAAAGTGGGTGAAAAAGTTGAAAAAAAACGGACGACCACAGTTTATTTGCGCGCCTTTAACGTTCGTATTATGCGTGACAACGTTGGTGTCGAACGAAGATTTTATAGTCCATCGACGTATTTACGCGCGTATATATTTATATTCGAATGTATATAGGCGTATAGAGAAACGAAGCGGGACTTATCGTTAAAACATAATCTACGGCTAATGTTTTTTTGTTTTTTACGGTTAAACGTAACCGTACTGAAATAACGACAAAAGTACACACGCTGTTTTCGCGGCTAACAATATACCGCTGTGTTTTTACGACGTTTGTCGAGCAAACTAGTATTTATATATACGCTAATTGTACTTACCAACGACCGGACTTATTAAAATCGTGTCAAAAACGACGCGCGAACAATGTGCACAACACGTAAGAATACGTTTATAACCGTCGGAAACGGCTTTGGAAATGAACGTATCGTAGGCTGGATACCGAATAACGACAACAAAATACAAAGAAATACGGCGGGTACAATTACCCGCACGCGTTCTAATTAATCGTATAACCTTTTTTAATGGCCGACCCGAACCCGTAAAATGGTTTATTATATCGGGCGATTCTAATTTTATAAGGCGACCGTTTTATTGACTTAATAGTAACGAGAACAACGAACGTTACGACTCTAACGTCATTAATCAAGCGGACACGTTTCTCAGCATTCGCCATACGTATACGGATAGTCTCCCACTTCCGTCCATTCCACTTCAACATACAGTGTAACGACGTAACGGACTGTTCCGTTCCCGGCGCAAATAATTAATACGGTAGGCATACGATACCCATTAACGTTGTACAACATTAAGAGTTCATTATCACGTTTGTACGTGTCTAAGTACAAATTTATTCGATTTATCGTTATTACCGCGTCGTTACGGCTTTTGATTTACAGTTGACCAGCGATGAAAAATCGAAATTAATTACCTTATACCCCGCCTAATTATACGGACATTATTTTACGGGGCGTTTATACGCCGTTAGATATTGTCGTCGGATTATTACGTTTAATTGCGTTTTAACGCGTTTATTGTTGTTAGGCGGGGAAATCGAAAATCGGAAGTAGAATTACGGCGATATTAATTCCTTCGCGTTAACTTGTTGTTTCCAAGTTTCCGACGTATTAATTCGATAACGTTTGTAATTTTATCACTGGAAACGTTAGCGTAGTTAGATATTCGATCTACGCGTTACTAAATTTGTATTTTATTTCTATTAACGTCAATGCCGAACGTTTGTAGAATTTTTCAAATTTTTATCGCGAGTAATTCATATTTTCAAAAAAAAACAAAAAAACAAAATAGCGATATAAAAAGGTTACGTCGATTAAATTAAAACATTCGGTCGATCGACGTTTATATAGTACAACGTTACATAATTATTCGTGTAGATTATCTCGGAATTAAACGGGTCAATGGAGATTTTGAGTTTTTCTCTGAATCGTGTTTATAAGTAGTATTTAACAGCTACTACAGACTAAGAAATAATCGCTTCGAGTAGAAATAACCGTCAATTAAACGACTAATAGAATTTGATTTCCTTCTTTCAAGTGCGGTAGTTATAAACACTTTATACGTAAACGTTGGTGCTTTCGAATTACGCGCAATGGTAATTGTTATTTTATATTCGGGTAAAACCGTAATTTTTGGAACGAGGAAAAATAAACGTTATCGTTAAAAGCGTGTAAACGCGTGTATCATTTTTTTCGAATAGCTTTTTTCAAACACTTTATCGGCAATATTTTTTTCAGATTACACAATTTCAACGTTTCGCTTATAAAGCAGTTCCGAACTTGTCGAGAGAAACGATTATTTTTCTCCGACGGTTTGTTCGTAATTATCGTCTAAACTACGTCGTGTGCAGACATTTTTTTCTAGTCGGCGACGTTTTCTTCAAATTGTAGGAAAAAAATAACGAACGAACGTATTATGCCAATAATATTTATTACATTACGTTCCATTTTATTTAGACCGGTTATCGTCGTAAAGTGAAAGGGAAATTTATTCGTTAGTTTCTGATACCATTATTAAGTAAATATTTCATTATTGATAAAACGAGAACGTTCACGAAATGGATAAATAATTAACGGCGTATTTACAATAATATCGTAAATGTTACTAAGGTTAATGGTAAAAGCGATGTCACGTACTTTCGGGTTAAGAATTTAATAACGAGTTTTGAAGTTGTTGTTAGCGGTATCTTCGTCCCTACAACATTCTGGCCTTCCGAATATACGAACGGGTGGTCGTAATATATTTGTTAATACGTCCGTATCGTTCGTCGATAAAAAAGTAACAATTTACACGTCCGTTATTTTTGGGTGAGTTTAACGGCGGAGCAGGTAGAGCAGAGCATTAGTTGATAAAACTAGTACATCCCCACGGGCCCTCGTTTCGTGACGTTGGTTCGGGCTTGGGGGCCCGAGAGATACTATTAAGATTGTGATCGATTCATTTACTAAACGATTTGGCGGTAATTAAAAGTAAACGTAATTATCGACGTGACGCGATTTATTTTTATTATTAACGTTCGGTTATTATCGCGTTGAATTTGGTAAAATAATATGCGGAGAGAAACAAAATTTATCGTTAATAATAACGACGATACCGAATGGAAATGATCGAGAGAAATCGTCGCAAGCGCCGTACATGTTTTCAAGTCGCCATTGGAACAAAAGAGCAGAATTTTACATTATACCGTTCATTATAATTACTATTCACGAATCGTAGATTATTTCCGTTATATTATCGGATTCATTGTCCAATAACATACATTTCGTAGCTCGTAAAAGTCTGGCGGATTTATTGTATTTGAACGAACCAGACGTTCGTTAACAATCGAAATAAACGCGCGATCATCGCTGTTGTACTCGTAGTTGAATAGTCCGATAAAACGGCTTACGGGGATATTGATTAAACGATAAATTTCTCCGGGAAAATGACATTTTCCATATTAACGTTTTTATTTCCAAACTATAGAAATCGACGAAAACAAAACGCGCGTGTGACGTTATAATTCCGTATTCGGTATCGTATAATATAATTACTTATAAATAGCGAGAGCGACGAACTAACGAAATAAAACGGTAACGCCGAAGTATAGTTTCGATATTTAACGAAAACGCGTTTTCTTTTCAGTCATTTACGCGACGTATGTAAACGTAAAATTTACTCGCTATTCCGCCAATAAAAGACGAAAAATCCGGAAGGAAACTCCAAACACAAATCGTAACTAACGTTTTCGGTTTATAGTAATGGCGAATAGCGATAAAACGAAATATCACGGACTATAAACGAAATATCGTGTTTATATTTCGTTGGCTGTCGCCTAATAGAACGCACATTGCTTCGCCAAAGTTGTAAATAAAATACGCGTATAGGTACTACATAAAGTAAAAGATTTCGTATCGTCGTTTAATAATAGGTATTCGACTAATTACTATAAATTGTTTTACTTTTAGGTACAAATTTAAGCGCGTGTGTTTTTTAAATTCGTTTTCGATAATATTAATTTTTTACCGATAACGTTAAACGGCTAAAGGCGTATTACGAATCGGGTCCTAGGCGAGGACGGTGGGAACGATCTGAAATATTCGCTTGGCGCGTTGTACGTAATCGACAGTAATTCCAGGCGGAATTTACTAAAATTCGTAATTTTAATTCACGCGGCATCGATTTGTATTTATAATAGGCGACGAACATATTCGATTCGAACGTGTTCGTGAGAAGTTATTGTAAGTTAAATTACGATAATAGGGACAAATAACGTTTTGCTCGGAGCGTTTTCGAAAATTATTCTAGTACAAGTAACCTACAATCGCGGTAGTTGTTTGGTCGTTTACAATTAGGACGGCCGTTTTTAAGCGATTGTCGTAAATGTTAATATAATACGGACGGAAAGGGAAGGGCGCGTCGGAACCGAAACGGATTGAACATCGGGCGACCGATGTTTTCGGTTTTATCCGATAATAATAGTACGACGCGAGGCGAAATGGGGGTGGACCGGTAGCGATTAAAGGCGACATTTTCACAATTACCGTCGGGCGCGTTAGGTAAACGTGGTACGAACACGTTCGTGGTGTTTTAAATCGGGTACACGATTTTTCGTACTTTCGGCCGAATCGGAAGTATATCGAAACCGGCGATTTCGTTTTTGTTCGCTAGGGATCATCCGGCGATCGAGCGGAAACGAGCGGAAACGAGCGGGAATGAGCGAACGAACGAACGAACGAACGAACGGTGTCAGCGGCGGGGATGTGAGCGGCGCGCGGTCGTCGTCGCGTCATAGCAGTTGGTACGCTCTGCGTGGCCCCGCGCGCCGTCGCTGTACAGTTGGTAATTGGTTGTCCGGTGAAAAGCCGACAGCCAAGCGCGACTTCGTCGGAACCACGGTAGAGTTAGTGTACCATTAACCGCCGAACGGTACGATCGTGTTCGCTGATCGCGTACGAACGTTTCGGGATTAATAAAACGTCCGTGTAAAAAAAAAAAAAACGTCGGCGAAAAATTACACGACCCTTCTACCCCCCTCGTCAACCCTGTTTCCCTGTGAACGTTTCATTCAACGTCGATCGTTTTTTCGTCATCGTCATGTGAAAAACGCGCCGCGGATATTGTATCGTCGGGTAATTATCGTCGTCGTCGTCGTCGTCGCGCGTTAGTGTGCCGTCCGGACACGACCGGAGTAGTGCATAGCGTAGGACGGCGATTTTTTCGGTAAGTACACCGATGGTACGCGAGGATGATTTAAAAGTATTTTTCCGGCGTGGTCGTAGGTCTCGCGGTCGCGACTGTTCGGACGCTTTTCGGATAGGATAAAAAATAACAAAATACGACGCTACCGCTGCTGTCGTCGTGCCTCGTGCGTGTGTACACACAAAAAAAAAACAGGTTCGACCTGACCGGGGCGGATGACGGAGGGGAGGTGCGTGTGTGTGTGTGTGTGTGTGTGAAGGAAGAGCGCATTTACCTGCCGCCTCCTGGTGCACCCTGTACACAAACCGACGGCAGGTGAATACAATGGGTTACATTCCGTTCGGGTTTCGGGGTTGAGTAGTACACGCTTACTATATTGCGACTCCTCCTTTTTTTCCTTCGTCGTCACCACCTCGTCGTGACTCGTAACAACAATGTGCGTACGTGTGTATATATATATATATATATATATATGGGTACGCGCGTTTAACATTAAGTAGTGAAATCACGATTTATTCGTGATTGCCGGCGTCGTCGTATTTATTGACACGTACGACGCGTACGTAACCGGGCGCGTCCGAATTAATCGTTCGGGGGAGCGCGCGTTACCCTATCGTGTCGAAACACCCGTACGCCGTCCGAACGTGTCCTACTGCGTTCGGCGCGTCCGTTTCGTCGTTTCTCTAATTTTGCCTTTATTTTTGTTGGAACTAATCGGAATTTATTAGAAATCGTACCCAACAACCGGCCGTGTTCGTTCGTTTCGGAATAAATTCGGAAAACGTTCGCGTTACGTAAAACGGCCGCGATTATATCTCCGCCGCATCGCGCTCTAATGCGCTTTTAACGTTGATTTAATAAATCCCGCGTATTCGACGTTTAATTACCCGGGCCCCGTGATAATACGCACGCCTAATAGCGGTAATCGGTGCCCGTCGGTCTTCGTCCGGTATTATAATTTAATATGCGCACACTCGACGTCTTCCAAAAAACCGAAAACGAGTAGGACAGGCGTACGCATGAATAGGGGTCACGTTTTTCGTACGCGAAATATTTATTCGAAACGAGTTTCGCGTTCGCGGCGCCGTGCCACACGAACCGTCACATTTCTCGCGTACGGGAAATAATCGCGAACGTCGCGCAATCCGGTCGGCGCACTATCAATTTATTCGTCCGGTTTCTTTTCGCCTAATTGCTCGAACCCAAAGGCCCACCGCCGGAGCACGGCATGCCGTTTTGTTCGCGTGCTCGGCAAACGCCGCGACAAAAACTTTCGTTTATTTCCCATCACCGCGTGAAACTAACTCGACAAAAACACCGTACTCTGAGTGTGTGTGTGTGGGAGGTTCTTCGAAGAAATCCCAAAATTTCCACACAATAAATTTTGCCGTGTAAACGCGCCCGCGTACACGAGAAATCTGCGCGAAACAACGGTGCTCGGGCGTCATACGTTATACGCGGCCGCCGCAATTACGCGCTATCGTTATTAGTCGCGGCTGTGCTCGCGTGATTTTTATCGGACGGCTGCGTAGGAAACATTAAACGATCGTAATCAGTGTACGGATCTTCTTCCGTTCGTAACGTCTTCTTTCCCTCCAGCGGCGAACGTCGCTTTCGTCGGGGCCGCCGAACCCGCGACAATTTCACTTTCCGCGCACTTCGCCCGGAATGTTCTCGCCAACCATATCGGCCACGAGAGGGGAGAGCGCCTTACCGTTGTCGCGCGTGTCGATCGATCGTTTTTTCGAAAAATTCGTGGTCGTCTCCTCTTTTCACGGATTGAGAGGGGAGGAAACACTTCGGCAACTGGTTTTCGAAAACGGCGGTCTCTATTACTGGCCCGTGCGCCGATCTGCGGTTTTTATCGGTAAATACGACGCGTAAACTACGACGGTATTATACGCGTTTATTTTTGCGGACGATTCGACGGCGGCGGTGAGTCGTACCGTTCGTCGGTATTCCGTTAATTGTCGTGTTACGTCGTTGTACGGTTACGTCGTTTCTACCGGTGAAGAGAGTAGAGGAGGCGTGAACGATACAACGGCGGCGGAGTGACACGATGACGCGAAGCCGGCGAAGCTCGTTTTTCGTACTCGAAAAAGAAACCGGGAGACGGTCAAAGTCGAAATCGGACGGAATATTTTCGCCAAACGTTGTGTTGGACCGCATCGTGCGCGTACGGGTTCGGGCCGTGTCAGTGCGCAAACGAGCGAGCGCACAACGTACACACACACACACACATATATATATATATACGCGCGCGGGTATACAATACCCACGGTTTGCGCTATTCACGTACCACCCGGCGGCTTCGCGGCTTAATTAAATATAATAATTAATACGGAGCCGACGCGGGCGACCTTGTTCCGGCGATACGAAACGCGAGTGCGTGCACGCGATATTATTGTCGGGAGTAATAAAAAACCAGGAACCGATCCGGCACGACCAGCCGGCGTTGTTTATTTTCGTTTTTCGTCTTCGTTCGGCGCTTCGAACGCACGACGATGCCAACGTGAAACGGATTCGCCGATTTTCGACCGGTTTGTCTGTCCAAAACGGACGTACTCGGGCGCGCGCGGCCGTCGGAACGCGTCCCGTCGTATTGTCTACAAATCATCCGACGCAGTTTGTCGTAGTTGGCCGTGCGTCGAAAACCGTCGCGTTATTATCCGCGCGATCGCGATATTATTTCGTCGAACTCGGACGTCAAGTTTTTTATTTTGTAGAAGAAAACGACGGTATGCGAGGGACGACGTCTTAATCGCTCTGGTCGTGTTCGTCATACCCGTTCGAGAATACAAATGTACGGTAGCGTTACGGACCATTCGCGAAGCGAACGAAACGACCATTTCGCCTCTAAATGGTTTTATCGTCTACGATTCGCCGTTGTTTTGTTGTTCGTCGTACTCGTCGCAGAGTTTGAACGTTACAGTGTCCGTGTATTAAACGCGAATTCGCCAAATTGACGTTTCGATATCGTCATCGTCGTCGTCGTTTATACTTTAACGCGTTTTTCACGTTACGTCGAACGACGTCGGTAACGTTTAACGCGATCTATACGATTTACATAAGTTGTTATCAAATACCGTCGATTTAAAACACACGTTTCGATCTTTCGATCCTATTAATTTCGAAATTTTTTTATTTTCGTGTATCGAATAAATATTAGGCAAGCGATATTATTGCGGGGCGTCTTCGTCGCTTTCATAATCATATAATACTTATCGGCGATCGTACTGTCGAGTTAATAAAACGTCGTCGTTCCGACGAGCGCGTAACGTTGGAAACGACGCGCGGAGAAAGTTTCTTCGTTGAGAATTTATTACGTTTACCTAATCTCGGACGTAAAATAAAAATTTGCTCGAAACTCAAAATATCGTCGACAGTCAGAAGAAACCATACGTCTTATAGTATTTTTGGAAATTTTCGTCAACAACATCATAATAATAACGTACTATATTCGGAATAATGACGATAATCGTAAAAAAAAATTTGCCCGAACAAATATCGAAATTACAACGACACGGTCAAAGTACGAATGACAAACCGATAACAACGGAACGCGTCTTCACTTACCATTGGCTACGCTCCAGTTTGAAAACGATATCGCTTTTCGTACGGTCACGACATCCGTCCGCCACGATTCGCCTCGGGCCGTATTGACGATCGTCCGAGGATCGAAAAATCACACACGCGCGCGATATTCCGCCGACGATTTTAGTATACGTACACTTCGCGTTTTTGTCTCGCCGAATATTTACGATATTTTCAATAAAATATTCCGCGTAATTTGAAGCGTTAAAACCGTACGGGGCATTTTTTTTATTTAAATCAAGATTACGATTTCCGTCGAATTCTAATCGAATATTCGAAGTTATTAAAATTATCGTCGCGTATAATTTATTACTATTTTTAAAAACGCGCCATATCACTACACGCGCGCACGCGTATATGTACGCAAATCCGTTTTCTAATAATCGACGTATAGCCTCGGGAGAACGAATTTACCCAATTCGATTTGCGAACGATTTACCGAAACACGAGGATTGATAGGTTTCGATTGCGTTAAGCAACGGCGAACATTCGGGCCGTACGTTTTGATGCACGCAGAAAACACGTAATAAACGAACGTAACGGGAGGAAATCGTCTTTCGCAACAGCCGTACTAATAAATATCTAGTAGCGTTATCGGAATATATATATTATGTTAAGATATACGGCGTACAATAAATACTAGTAAATAGTATTGGAGTACCTTTCACATTCTAAAAGAGCTCAAGGACCGTAATCACAATTCTATCGAAGATTCTATATACGCTTTACGAACCGTGATTGCTAATTTCGTTTAACGTGCCGATCGTTCGGAGCAAGTTCAATGTTTCTAAACGAATCGAAAGAAACGAACGCAAAATAAAAAGAAATAAAAACCGAATTGATATTCTCGACAAATATTAAGCGTACGGCGCCGAACAATAGTTACGGGCTTATAAGGATTGTCCGTTTCGGAAATAACAAATTTCGAACGTACGGCTCCGTACGGTCTCGTCGTTTACGGTCGTCACCGTGCGATAAGTAGGCACGTATACCGGTATTGTCGTCGATTTCGAGCTATCGCGACGGTTGTTACCAATCGTAGTGGAACGCGTTTTAAGACAATACCTACGTCCGTCTACCGGACCAGAAATATCGCGGGGCTCTGGTATACGCGGTTAATCGAAATGCGGGGCCGTTACGAGTAATCATTTGCGCGGAGTTAAAAGCAATCGTCGCAAATTGTTACGTCGGTCGACGGGACAGTATAGTGCATAACAATATTACTACTACGGTTTATTATGGCGCGTAATTGTTGTTCCATCGAATCCGTCGCGTTCCGATCACGTTCCCTAGTAATCGGCTAGCCAGTATTCGCGTTTACATTCATAATTTCGAGATTAGGCGTTTTCGTTTAAATACGGACATCGCGGACCGTATATTGCGTCGTGCCGGCTTATCGAGATAACCGAATACTACTAACCGCCGCTGTGCGCCGCGCCAACCGAAACGTGACGGGCATTCGACGTTCGTCGTCGTATCCGCCATAGACAGCGGACGTCTGGTAAAATCGGGTTACCACGAATTTCCACTATTAAACGTATCGAGCGAAACGATACAAGCGCGCGTCATTAATCGCGGTTAGTGTTCAACGTGTTCGCTTAAAAACGGGTCGTCGATCGTCGCCGCCCGTGAACGCGCGCTCTAAATAATTACGACGGGCGTCTCGCGATAATATATAGCGCACGGATCGAACGTATTAGCCGAAACGCGAAACATACGCGCGCGTTACAAATAAAATAAACGTCGACAAGAGAGAGAGAGAGAGATACCGTACATTATTCGTGGCAGACGAACCACGGTCACTGACCGCGGTAAATATACGGCTCCTAACCTGTACCAACTCGGGCATTTGGGTTAGAGTTTCGATAACAGTTGGCCATGCCGTCGTTGCGTCAACCGGTTCCTTGCATAATAATATTCACGTCTTTCCTTAATGAGCGAATCGTTTTTAAAGGTTTTTGTTTTTTAGAGCGCGCGTTCCAGCTCGCCGCCGTACTCACTGTATACACGGCGAACACCAATAGACGTACGCGCGTTACAATATCGATCGTGAATACGTGAATATCCCCCGAGTTTATCGTTGTTGGCGTGTGCCCACGGATAATAATATACATATACGTGTGTGATAATGACGTCGACGCTACGGAGTTGTACATAATGGATGTATATAGTCGATGCACAATCGGTACGTTTATAAAACTCGTGTAACGTTACGAAATTGAACATATGGCAGTTTTGTACCGCGACGTCGAGCGAAAAAAAAATACCAACGCGTCACGAAATATTCGCGCAAATATAATACGGTCCCGTCGATACTTGGAACATTGTCGTGTCGTATTTACGGCGCGTGTTTGAATTAAAAAAAAAACAAAAAAAACACGCCCGACGCGGACGGTAAACGTATTCGACGGAGTGGAGAAAACGTGCTCCGGAGAGACTGTACCCGGAAAAAAATACACGAAAGAAAACGAAAATCGTCGCGTTCGGAAGTTCGTCGCGAAAATTATTACACACGTTCGTCTCCCGGTCCCGTCGTTCACCCTACGGCGTAAGCGGTACCCGAAGAAGGTGGCCGGGGAATCGAGGACAGTGGTCGTCCGCCGGCGTCCCCTCGCAATAGTAGCTAAATACGTGTAGTAGTAGTAGTAGTAATAGTAGTAGTCGTCGTTGTTGTCTGTGACGAGGAGGGTACGAGCGTCGTTCGGTTTGTTCTACTCGACGGTGGCGGCGGCAGTTTTTTTCTCTTCATTAGAATGGAGGTCATGGCTACTACAGACGGTCGAAAAGAAAAGGTATCTCGGCGGCGACTGGAAAAACAACAATTCGGCCCGATTATATTTGCGCGTGTCGAATTAATGTAACGTCGATAATTCTCGAGTGGACGGGGTGACGGGAGGGGCCGAAACAATTGTCGTGATAAACAACGGCCGTGTGTATGTATACGTATACGACAATACCGGAGGCGAGACTCCGTAAGAAATGATTTCCCGCGTGCGCGTTTCTCGTGTAGCCGGGTCGTCGTCCGGGGGGGGGGAGATTTGTTTATATTTTTCCTTTTTCAATCGCCGTTTACTCGTAATACACGCGACGACGCGTCGCCGACGAAAAGTAAAAATATGATGTACGAGTATGTCGCGCGTGTGTACGTCAATTTAAAAACGAACGCTTACGAATCGAGCGGCACGCGACCAGGTGGAGAGGGGGAGCACTCGTAAAAATACGTCGTGTGACCGTTTGTAAATCGTTCGCCGCACGTCCGTAAAGAAGATCGCGCGTCGCTCCGAATTTCCTTCGAAAACAATTATTATTATATTCGCGCACGCGAGCGAGGGGGAGGGGCGTTTGAGTATAAAAAAACCGACGGAAATGCGATACGCGTTCGGGACGGCGCAGTGTTGGCGCGTCAACCTCGAACGCCACGGGCGCTACTTAAAAAGCGAAATAAAATTGCGCGCGTCCTACATCGTAAATGCCCAGGGCACGCCGGGCGTACCTCGTTTTCGTCGGCCAAATGTGTTATCGCGCGCCACTGAAAGTAACGCTTATCGACAAAGGCGGACTATTACGGAACGGCCGTTTATACGTACGATAACGTTGGTCCGTTTGTCTTCCGAAAACGCGCGCCTCCATTCGCGCGAATGAAATTACGCGCGTGCGTTTCGTCGGCGAACGCGTATTTTTCGTCCAATTGTGCGTCACGTTTAAAATTGATTAATAACGCCCGCGGCGAATTTACGAAAAGAAATACACGAAATACCCTCGCGCTCCCGGAATTTAGCACGTTCGTGAGCTACGATTTCGATTACGCGTTCGATGTTTACACGCTGATGCATACGCGTCGTTATCTTTAGAAAAATGTCTCGGCTATTATATGCGTCCAAATACGCGCGTTGTATGTAAAATCGTTTTAATAGAAACAATTAAACGACCGATACTAATCGATTTATGCGTACTATTATAGAGTGTGTGTGTGTGTATATGTATATATATATAGAGAGAGAGAGGTTCGTCGAGTTTTACTGGGCGCTTTTGTCGATTATTTAGTTTCTGCGCGCGCGTAAACTTTCGGTCAGAGTTCACGGTTCTATCGATATAGAACGAAATGTTGTACGTGGAATAATGGCGTAGTCGGGTTTTCTTTTTCTCACTCACTCTCTCTCTTTCCCTTCAGCCAACACCAAACCGTCCGCGTTTCAGTCAAGGGTAACGTCGGAAATATCGGAAACAACAAAAACGCGAAAAAAAGACGGTCTTTCAATGTCGGTAAACATTTTTTCGGCCAACCCGTGTCCGACGAATACATTTACAGGCAAGGTGAGTGAATACGGTCGCAGGAACGTTCGCGCGTAAGACACACCACGCGTTTCCCGCGACTATATATATATATATAGTAATATCGCCGATCGTGTGTACTTATAAATACCCGTAATTTTTTTAATACATTTTGCCCATAATTCGTTTTCGTCGTCGGAGAACACAACAACCACGGGCCTTGACACTATTCACACACACACACACACACACGCTGTTTCGTTTATTTCTCGACAGGTCGCGCACGTACACGACGACGACGATATACAATGTCGCGGTGGTACACGCGCGTCGTAAACGGCCGCTCGCGAACGTCCCGAGTACCGTACTCGAAATACGAGATCACTTTTTCTCGGCGAAATATACGGTCGATATTTTTTCGCTTTTTTCGTCGTCGTAATTTATTCGGATCGAAAATTCGTACGTACACGCCGTGACGGAATAAAATTGCGCCCGCTGACCACGACACGCTCGGCGATTAATAAAAACGTTGGCCGTACGGTTTTGTACGAGAAAGAAAACGAATTCACAACGAATTCGTTTTAGTAACGACGTCCCACGCGCGTGTATAACAAACAACGCTGCACGGTCCACGAATTAAACGAAATTGAAGACGCACGCTCATATTGGCGTAACGGAACCGTGTTTCGGCCGTCGTCCCGGTTTACTACTCGGCGGCAGCCGTTTTCGCCCGCCCGTTCGTTTCGTTTTCGTAATTTTTCTTATACTTAAACACGATTCTCTAGCGCGCACTCAAGCAGCCTGTACCCGAACGTTGTACAATATTTGCTCGCGTTGTGAAATTACCAAAAATACAAACAAACCGTTCGTGTACACACACGCGCGCGCGGGCGCGTATCACGCTACAAATAGAGGCTTCCTATCCACGCGTGGCGTTCGTTCAATTCGCGGGGCGTATTTCGTCGATCGATTACGCATCCTTCGTACGCGGACTGCCGCTCGTATATTCGTGTATCGTGTATTCGTAATTTATTTGCAAGTCATTACAGTAAACGACGCGGCGATTAAGTTTCGTAATTACCGGATCGCGTAATAATAATAATAATAATAATACCGAATAGACGAATTCCCGTCGAGCTCGATTGAGGAAAAAACAAAGCTAAAATCGTTCGCTTCGCCTACGCACAATTTTCGCTAAATTATATACGTATATATATATATACATATTTAATATTCGTCATACACGTTTAAAATTCCGCGACGTTTTCAAAAAGTAGAATAACTGGAATTGTTCAACCACCTACCTATGAAGATAAGGAAGACGCCTATTTCTCGAATAAACCTCGCGTCGCGTATTTCGATATTAACGTATCGACAACGTTTGAATCGAACACGTTCGCATAATAATTACTCGCGCGCTTGTCGTACAAATTCACGTCGTATTGTAACGGATGATACATCAGCACGTACCTACAGAACGACAAAAAAAAACGTTCTCACACGCTCGAAAATCGTTTACGGATCCCCGTAATATACACACGTAATAAATAACAAAATAATAACGCGAGTCCGTTTTTCGGAGAAAGACGATTTCGTTTTCTCGCCCCTTGCGTTTTTCGCTAAAAATCGCCGTCGTTTCGACTCGGAGGTTTTTGTATTTCGTTCGTAACGTTTCAACGGCCTAATCGACAATTTTCTTCGCGCGCCTTTTCTCGAGCCCACTGACGACGAAATCGATAATTTTCAACCGTTTTAAATCGTTAGTTTCGTACACGAAAACCGCCAAATAACGATTGCCCCCAAAAGTATCGAACGCTAGACGGAAACGTACGTAAAGTAACGGAGTATTACGTTCGATTTCTGTCGTTCGGACGAAATTTGTTAAACGCGACGCTGCTATTGTTATCGAAACGAAAACGGAATTTAAAAGAAAATACCCGACGCGAAGTATTTATCGTTGTTTGACAACGTATACCTACGAACACAACACGACGCGTAATCTCGTTCGTTATCAGCGTATACACTAAATACAGCAGAGTCTTAACGGTCCGATGTTTTTTCGTGAACGTAAATATCGATATAATTTAAGACGGTCGTATAAAATATTTTAACGTGTATTACGCGGCTTGTGTATATATATATATATATATATTTGTGTTACGTCAAATTGACAGTGGTCACCGACCGTTTCGAACAATTTGTTTACGAACAACATTGTTTCCCCGTCGAAAGTGTGTACCACCTACCTCTCTGCCAAAGATTACGCCGTAAACAATTATTGTCGGGTGTCCGAATCGATACGACCAGTTTATTTTTTTTTTCTAATTTTCCGTAATAGCCCATTTATAATAGCGTTTAACGATAGTTCGGCATCTTAATGACCGCGACCAAAGCCTCTAACCTATATACGTATATATATATATATATTTTAGGCGTACCTACGACAAAACTAATTTCGTTCTTTGGCCGTATATACGCGCGCGTATATACAGCAGCCGCGTGCGTGTGCGTAGGTCTAATGCCCGCGACGTAACAATGAAGCACGAAAGTCTACACCCGGAGCTTATTTCGAACGGAAAAGGGAAACCGTTCAAGAAGAGCATCAGCTTGGGAGCTCTGGGCCTGGGAAAGCTGTGGCGAAGGCGATCCGTGACCATAACCGAGTACGATCCGTGCTACAAGGTCGTCTATCTGGGCAACGTACTCACCGGCATAGCCAAAGGTACGTATGTAACCGCGTATAATTATTGTTACGAACATTTCCAACGATTCCGGGCGGCCGGCCGACGGTGACGGCGGGAGGTTGTGGTGGTGGGGGGGTGGGGTGGCATTTCGATTCGACCGGGACGGTGGTGGTACGTGTAACCGCTCGCCGTACGTCATATTTTGTGTACGCCGTCGTTGTAAATTACGACTCCCACGTCCGCCGCCGTGCGTTCCCGAAGCAATTAGAACCGCGTGTTCGACGTGACTGGATCATAAACTTGTATCGGGCGCCCGGGGCGTCCGTCCAATTGGACGTATTTTGTTTTCGAACGAAATAAAAATTGGTAACGAACCGTCTCGAGGTACGCGTACGCTTTATTTTAAATTAGAACAAAAAAAAAAACAAAAAAAAAAATACGAGGAAACGAAATAAAACGGTTTTCTTTCTACACAGTCGCGTGCGTTGTCGTTTAATATTAAATCCGCCACGGCCTACTCGTCCATTTCGTCGCCCCCCGGTGTTGTATCGGATGAAAAACGAAAAAACTCGTATTATTTCCTCACGGAAACCGTGGAACGACGGATTGTATACCGAAAACGACCACGCCGTTTCGAAACGAATCCGTCGGTAATTTCGAAAACGATTTTCCCACTTCGCGTCAAGCGAGGCCGTAAATCAACGTCGTTTCGAACGCGCCGTTTTCGAAATTACGACGGATTCGCATTAAAACGTACGTTCGGTCGTCGGCGAAACGCTAGCTAATTCTTTAACACATTACGTTGGTGGTGTCTAATACTGTTATTATTATACAGTGGCAAATTATCGGCGGTTTTTTTTTGTCGATAATTGTGTTTTCATGACGCGGTGAGAAAATAATTACACGTTATATACGAACAACAATTAAAATACGACACCGAACGGTTAAATAACGCGCGCCGGCAGACGCGCGCCTATTTCGAAGCGTTTTTCCGGGAGGGGGGTCCGGGGGGGGTTCTATTGAACGTTACGCGTTTTACGGCGAGCACCGTCCGTGAACAAACACGGTACGCGTATACGGTAGAACCGTTCGCGGTTATTCTATCGCCGTAAAACGTTTTTCGAGTCGGACGTTGGTACTCGAATATTTTGTACGCGAGTGTTGTCGCGCGGCCGAGGATCGTCGCAGCTACCGCCGTCTCGCGATTTCCATAGGGACGATTCACAACGCGTCCGTCCTTTACCTTTTTTTTGCTATTTTAATAGCGTCGCCCGGAACCGTCACCGTCGAATACCGGCGACATACGCGCGACAGGCACACCTTCGGCAGGTCTCTTCGGCCGGTTACGCCCGTGTCACCGTGATTACCGTTCGCCAGTAAAAATATCTATTCCGACGCGCATTCCATCGCGAACATTTGCAAACATTGTTCGTACCGACGTTACGTACGCATATATATATATATATATTTCCGCGTTAACGTCACCCGGCTCGCGGAACGCCGCCCTCCTCCACGTATACCCGATTCAATATATATATACCCCACCTCGTACTCATTCACGCCGTGTCTAATTATCTTCGCGTAGATACACTTCTTCTTTTATTCTCGTCGCGCGCGGCGTTTCTCTAATTTGTTCCGATCGTCCCCGACTTCTTATACGTCTACCGGTGTGACGTACGCGCGGTGTAAACTCGCTCGTCTACGTGAACACGACCGCGTAGTAATTGCGACGGGGCTCGTTGCTGGTATGCATTATCGTTACATAACACGTACGCCACAGTTTTTATCTCCGCGTCGCGTCTCCCGAAAAACGTACGTTCAATTAAAATGTATTACTCGCGCAGCGTAACGCGACCGCCAAAGTAACGTTTATCGTGTATAGGCGACACGAACTTCTTAATCGAAATAAGAGTTTCAAACAGTATTCCGCGTCCAAGTCATCGCTGCCGAAACGTTTTCCGTCCGCGAAATAGTTTCGAGTGTCCGCGTTATAACCGACCGGCGCGCTTCACTTCGAGCTTTAGACGGATAGTCGAACAAGTTACGTACCGATTCGGACGGTACGTTATTAAATTTCGCCGAAGTAATCGTTTTTCTTGCCGTAGTATTCAAATTTGGGATCATTTTCGTTCTCAACTAAAACGATTCTGGCCATATTCTAGAGCGGAGTGGAACGCGACGTAGGTAGTCGATGTACGCTACTTTTTTCGTGACGCGCACGGGTACTTTTTAATTTTTCGCCACGTCGATTTCGGTGTATACCACGAATTCCGCGAGGCGTCAAAAAACAGTAATTACGTCGAAATTCTCGGGTACCCTGGGCGATTTGGACGGCGGGACGTTCTCGCGAACGGACCGTTTTTTTTATCATTCTTATTACGTATTTCGCAATTTCCGATCATTATTTTATGATGTAATATTGTACAATGTGTTATCACGTCGGTAATAAAACGATTAACGCGTATATTGTATCTCTAGTCTCGGCTTCTGAATCGTTAAACGAAAAATGCGAATTATTTTAATAATATATTCGTCGATATATATATATATATGTATAGCATCGCTAACAGGTAATTTACACCAGAATTTTGTCGATAAAATAAAAGGAGTTACCGTTTTTTGCGTCGTAAAATCGAACAGCAAATCACGCCGCTTCCCGCCGCCGTATTCGTCACGCGTGTTTTTACGAGTCTTCTCGGTTTCTATACGAATTTTATCGCACTATCGCAATGTCGTTGAACGAAGGTTTATCGATAGTAATAATAACAATAATAATAATAATAATAATAATAATAATAATAATAATAATAATAATAATAATAACAATAATAAATCCGTCGTACGGAAAAGGCTGTAAAATATTTCACCGCATTCCTGTTTGTATGTTATTACGAGTAATGACAGTGTCGAATGTGCGTGGATTTGCAAAAAACTTCGGATGGAAAAAACCGTGCAAACGGTTACAGGACGTTCATTTCATAATATCTATAGTACGGTACGAACGTCGTTACTTACGCAGCCGTACGTAATGGAAGGCTATTCCGAAGCTACGAACAAATTGTGCACAACCGCCGGGAACGGCGAATAAAACAAATAGTTAGATAAAAAATCAATTTTTTGGTTACCTTCGTAATACGTTCGATTTAAATTTATAATCCCGCACTCGTAATTTTCCTTAGCTACGACCCTCTGCGGTTTTTTTCGCTTTCGTTTTTATATTTAATTAGCGGGGAATTAATTCGTCCGTATAAAGTAACGTTTATAGCGATCCGTTAAGGGGCGGGGAGGGGAGGGAGCATTATAATAAATCTTCGCGAGAACGGTAGGTTGGACTGTTTCGAAATAGTTACACCGGAGCTTCTTGCCGCGATACGGCTAAGAACGATCGTTTAAACGCCGCGTATTGCGGTAAATTAAAAAACGATTATTACTGTCAGTCGGGATGTATTGTTTTCGTGGCGATATCGTCGGCAATAAACATATTTTTCTTCTTTCAAACCGTCTATTTTGGTATAATACTGCGCGCGCGATTTTAATGGCGTGTTCGAAAATTCGTCATCGTCGGCTTAATAAACGGAACAAGTCGAGTCGATTTGACACGCGCGCGTCCTATTTGGTAACCTCGGAGCGCGGTAAAACTATAACCGCGTAACCGGGGCCAACGCTATTTGAAAAAGCGAATAAAAAAGAAAAAAGTCTTAATTTCTTTTTTAACATTTCCACGTACGTTCTCGTTTGATAACCTATACCCGTATTACGAACGTTCGTTTTTTCGTTTCGTTTATCGTATCGATTTTCTCGCTCCATAAGCGTTTTCGGCGTTCGATTATTTCGCGAAAAACGCCGCCGCGTGCCCGTAACGTCGATCAATCCGTAAATTAATTAAAATTAAAAGCGTATCGGAAAACGCTCGAACGTTCTTCGCATTTCCTGATCATTCCTTGACCCTTCGGCACGCGCGCTTCGCGTACCATCGCTTGAATATATATGGCAACCGGTATGGTAGTCGAGTGGCCAGTGGAGGTTCGCTTGCTCAACTGGTTCCACGAGACGTGCGAAGAACGAAAGTTGCCGGGTGTGTTCAAACCTAATCGATGTAAGTTATGTTCTGATAAGCCGTGCGTTTCGCGACATTGCCGCCATTACGCGCAGTACGGTATCGGTCGTGTAAATGAATACGGTTTACGATAAATAGTCCACGTACAAGCCCAACGTAAAATGTAAACGGCGATCGATTATTAAACGTCGTCTCGCATTTCCATATATAACAGATATTAACGTCGAGAAAAAATAAGTGCGTTCGAGTTTTGTACGAGTTTACGACTTGTTCGGAAGTACATCGATACGATTGTTACGCGGAGAGGTAAGCAGAGCGGTGTTTTATTTTTTTGTTTTTTAATTTTTCTCTCCTCTCGTGGGGAGAGGGCGGCAATTTTTTTCCCGAGTTTTCAACAAATTTTACGAATATTCGTTTGTAAACGAACAATTTAAGAATTTCGAATATAGGTTAGGTTGACGAAATTTTCTCGAATCGAAAATTATCGTCATTTCTACCGGTAAGCTATTACGATTATTTGCTATGTAACTTATACATCGTTACCGTACGTTTCGGATTTTTTTCCAACAATTTGTGT
This sequence comes from Geopemphigus sp. TES_GeoC_2020, assembly GCA_025469175.1. NCBI lineage: Eukaryota > Metazoa > Arthropoda > Insecta > Hemiptera > Aphididae > Geopemphigus > Geopemphigus sp. TES_GeoC_2020. The sequence continues at coordinate 67,673 of JAIPRN010000654.1, forward strand.
TTATGTGTTTGTATGTGTGCATACACACACACACACACACACACACACGACAAAATGCGAAAACGCAAACACGCCTTCGGTATGAAATTGGCACCGTTTCGCGGTCGCGATATATTTAATTCTAAAGGGGTTTAAGCGCAGTAATTATTAGCGAGCGCCCGTGATGAACGTTTGTCGTCGCGTTTTCGAGACGTTTCTAGCGTACGAAAAAGAACAAGCCGACCTCGACGGCTTTCGTTCGTGAACAGCGCGACGACGTCCGGGCCAATTTAAATTATTATCGCGTTTAATGCGCTCCGGTCCTTTGTTTTAGGTTTATTTTTAATTCCGACCCTCGCGACCGGGTTCGTAATTATTTTTACAATTCCTTCGAAACGGGTAGAATCATTTTTGATTACGTAAGTTGTCGGATAATTGCCGATAAATCACTACTACGTACGCGTATACGTTTCGAACTTGTTACAATTAAATCCTATTGTTTATTATTTAGCGCGTGATTGTTTTGTTTTTGACGTGTTATTGTTTATTTTGTATTTTTGTGGGTGAGAACGAAACGCGTTTGTTAACTAGAATATAATTTGCTAATTAATTAGGTATGTATACACACACACGCACATACACACACATACACGCATACGTACAGCTTAATGCTTCTGTGCATAATTTACTTTAAACACCGTAGACGGAAATTAAAACGGAAATATTTTGAAATTCGTGGCGATGATTTGCCGAAAAGAAAAACAATTGTAACGCCTATATATATATATATATACATGTCTGTATCATTACCCAACGTTGTTTTAACGTTATAATCTGTCGTCTTCAAATAATTGGGTTCGGTTATTATTCGTTTAAAAATTTACGAAAAATTTACCGAAATTTTCGAAAGCGACGACAATTTTATTATACGAGTGATTCGTACGTTATTCGTCGTACGACGAAATGTACGATATCTCAAATTTTTTGATCGAACGAATTTTCGTATTTCAAAACGACGTCGTTATTAACCGAATAAAAAAAAAAACAAACGCAATAGTGGGCATAACGTTTTGATAAAAAATGTAGGTGATATTGCGTTCGCGAATTCTTCTTAAAATGTCGAGATCGTTTTATCGATTTTCACGGTACACAGCCACGCCGTTGTTTCGTATAAATATCGTTGCAACGAACCGCCTAAAATCTCGACCGATTATCGATATTAAATATTTATTTATCAGTTCGAACTTCGTCGTCACTAATTAGTTTACGCGTAAAATAAATTACGTTCGTTTCGTATTCGTTTGGTGGGTTACGCGATTATTTTCGGTTAAACTATTTTTGAAATCGAAATAAAATCCAATTAAATCGGCGTTCGCGTTACACATCCGATAATTGTTAATTAAAATTGGCCGTCCGGCTCGTATTGTATTTACATTTTAAGTGGCGTTTTCACTTTATATATATATAGACAATATGTACAAATTAAAAAAACCGAAACACGTTCCTATTCCATAATTAACGTACGCGTGTTACTGTATATGTAGGTAATTGGAAATTATGAATAGAACGCGTATATATATATACTGTTTGTAATTTTTAGAGCGGAAAATATTTATAAATAGTCCCGCGGATTAATAACGAACGAATTTTTCCACCAACGTCGGACGTAGCTCTTGTTTTTTTTTTGTACCACGTCGGGACGATAGTTGTGTCGAGAGATATTCAATTTCGGCGCTCTCGTACCATATATTCCGGCCGTTAGCCTTTTTACCTTCGCGTTGCATTTAACGTCCACATTTTTATACGATTTTATTACGTGTAAAGTCGTATTTACGCGGGCTGTATATGTATACAAACGTGGTATTAGTGACCGTCGTTGTTTTTTACCCGACATTTAACGTAGGCCGTATAATCGTTTAATGTGAACGTACCACCTAACGACTGTTTTTGAAACCTTTTCAACGCGAACGTATTAAACGGAAACGCGTTGTTAAACGTCGATTTAAAAACTATCAGTAAAACTTTTGAAACCCCTACTTTTTAACGCGTTTTCCGGATTCGAAATTCGTTTAATTCGCCCAATTCGGCGGTACGAATTGTTTTTATAAACTTCATACGGGGGAAAAAACGTCCAGTATGTTTCGTTTATTACGCGTCGAATGACGTTAATTATACGGGCGATATCGCCTTTTTTTCAATTTTATTTCCGAACGAGTATCAGTTATCGTTCGATGTTTTGACGGTTACGCCGAACGATAAAATTCGCCGTTATAATTATATTTTATCAGTTTGTTTTTTCCGCTACGGTGTATCGCTCTACGTACGGCGATCGTGAATTGGATGTGTAAACACGTTGATATTTCTCGTTAGATAAGATGCATTTATCTCACCAATTTCGTACCCTAAATCCGTGTACTGAAAACATCGTTTTACGTGATAATATTTTTCATTCGGGCGCATAGCGCGCGTACGTATATAGACGGCGTGTACGCTAATACGGCGGTAAATTCAAAACCGTAGATATCGTATTCGTAACGAACGAACGCCACGTTCGTAACATTGTCCATTGGCTTTTGTACGCGCGGTCTTTAATAATTCGTAATCGACGTGCACGAATTCTCGGACGTGACGTCGAGTAGACCGAATCGATATTCGTTTTCGTCGCGGAAACTAGCGCGCGTGTACGAACGTACATTTTCTACTCCGTCGTATTTGGACCTTGATTCGGGCCGTAATCGACGCCGGCGTTCTCCTTAAAGTTCGGATCGCGTGTACCCACTAACCCATACTTAACACGTTCTATTTCGGTCAATTATTTACAATTCGCTCCTACCTCCCACCCCAATCGATCTTGTCCTCAGTATTTATAGCCGACGATATTGCTCGGGATATAATAATTATCTCGCCTCCGACGCGCTGTTGTTGCACAGTGATGACGGTGAACACGCGCGCGCGCGCGCGCTCACTCACGCGCGCACACCTATACACACACATATATATATATATATATAATACGATAGTTGTCGAAGGTCAGTCGGCTTGTTTCTCCCTCAGGAATGTCGACGATACAGTAATAATAGTAACGAAAATAACGACGATAATATTAATAATGGTAGTAGTAATATCGGCTACGGACGTTATATTAAAGAGGCGTACACGGCGATCGTAGAATATCGAAAATCCCCCTCACCATCACCTGTAGATTCTACTACGAAACTTTAACGTACGCTTTTTATCGTCGACGTGTTCGCGCGTGACCGTGCCCGACCACCGTCGTGTACATCTACCCTCATATACGACTAATTGACGGTTCCGATCGCGTCGATCATTTTTGCCGCCGTACGCACGAGACGATCGTGTCCGCTCACGCGTCTCCCGATCGATATAATACGAATATTATGATACGTACGTACGACGATTCGCGTAACTTTCGCGATCCCGTGTGGTTCAAACGCGTGCCGTCGGAAGACAGTGGACACACGGAATACGCGTACGTACTGATATTACCGCCACGACGTCACCGCGGCACTGGGCGAACGTCGACGACAACAATACGATCGTTGATTAATATAAAGAAAAAAAAAAACGTAATAACGTAGCGCGTATTAACGCGCCGGGTCGTAGTCTCGTTGATGATGCCGCTTTTGTTATCGCTCATCCCGAGGCACGCACGCGATTGTTCCGGTCGCCGGTCGCGTATTCCCGGTTTTCGATTTCTAATAAAGGACGACTATACTACCTAAATACTACTACTACTACTACTATTACCATCACCGCCGCCGTGTTACGTCGGGTGTTTTGGTCGCGTCGTAATATACGAGAGGACAAGCGCGTTCTTCAGGAATGTGTGCGTGTGCGTGTGAGGACACGGGTGTGTGAGCGTGTAGGCATTGGTTCCCAAAAACGAAAAAATACCTAAACGAAAGAATAAACGCCGCGCGTATAATAATACGCGTGCATATATATAAACGAGTACGTATCGAATGGTGAGAAAGAGCGGTGTTTAAGCGCGCTCAATAACGGATCGTAAACGAAATAATATTGTCGTCGTACGCGGTGTGTGGGGACGCGCGGTGCGCGGCGGAGAATACGTCGCGGAAAAAAATCCGCCTAAATTGCGTTCGTCTTATATACGGATCGAATAATAATAATAATAATAATAATAAACCGTTGTACGCGGCCGTAGTATTTCGCGTGACCAATAGGTCTTTATCCTCTGGAAAAACGCCAGCGACCGGAGTTCTGGCCAAAAGAAGGGCGGGCTGGGAGGGTGGGTAATTACAGCCGTACGTAAGTACGTACGACGCGGCGCCTTTGTTTTTTTCTTCCGTTTTTCGATTTATTTCGAAAACGTTACGTTATTGTTCCGCGAGCGCGATTAAATCGTTTTATTTCGAATTTTTTCGCACCGTTCGAACGGAAACGTCGCGGCGTACAATTGTTTTTACCGGCTATTAAATGACGTTTCGTTTTTGTTTTCTGTTTCATTTTTTTTTTTTCGTTTTCATAATGAAACGTCGATTGA
>JAIPRN010000655.1:0-72110 GCA_025469175.1 Geopemphigus sp. TES_GeoC_2020
CGTTATACAATATAATATATTCGCACTTATATATATATATATATATATATATATATATATATATATTGCGCCGGAACGACGACGAGGCGAACGTTTCAAAAAGGCGCACATTTCTCGTACACAATACCATTGAACCGGACCGCAAAGACCAGTAGTAGTAGATAGCGTCGTATTACCTATTCTTAATGAATCGTTTTGCATAGCCGGGTTTTCTTTTAAATAATATATTATTATAAGCGCGCGGTATGTTATTGTTCTCGGCTGAATGAATTGGCCATTTAAATATTATACAAATATATATATATATATATATATATATAGTACGTAGAGACGGATATAGTCGGGGAGGGCGGCGTTGAGTTAGGAATCCCCTTGGACAACGAATGCGTTTATTGTATCGGGGCGAAAACATATATTTATATAAGCGCGTCAAAGGATATATTTCGCTGGATTGCGGCAACGACGCGAAACTATATTACAACGTGACATAATATATATAATAATATAATATATATATAGATATATAGGCACAGAACGCATTAAACTCGAAAATACCTATTCGCGTAATAATATAATACGTATATTTAAATAAAGGTGCGTGTTCCGCGACGATATAATAATATGTCTTGCACGCCCACTCGACCAATGACCGCCGTATATAATATTACGCGACACGTACCGCGCCGGTCGAGCTTGAAACTAAATTCGCCACCACCGGTGGCGGACGGTCACGGAATTATAGACGGACGGCGGCGGCGTTGTTTTTTTTTTTTTCTAAAATAGAAAATTCCGTATTATAGGAAGAATACGACGAGTAAATAAAGTATATTATTATTAATTACTGGACGCGACGGCGCGACAGACGAGAGCCATCCGCTGACGCTACTTCCAATTACGAATTCGTAATGATAAGGTTAAGATATCGTATACAAATATTCTCGGTCGCGTCGTGGCCACTGACGTTTGAGACGACTGGAACGGTGATCAGGTTGTGTAGCGGAGGCTAGTTTTTGGAAATAAGAGAGTTCGCGTGACCGAGAGGGCATTTCTATGGAGCATGCCGTGGTAGTAGGACGCGAGTGTCGATAATCGTTGGAACGTTACGATTATTACCCAAGTACGGTTGCCGACGTACCAGGGAGCACTGGTGTGGAGGAGTCGAAGATTTATTAATTTGGATATGTTTAAGTTAGAAGTTTTTGGTTGTTCCCCAGAGATGGATAGCGTATGATATATCAGGGGGACGTATCGATTGTTTGTATATATATATATCGATATTTTGTTGTTAATCGAGATTTTTGATCGGAGGAGCGGATAGCGATGTTTACGGTTACCTTTTTAAAAAAATGCCTAACTAAACGTTTCCTGGATTAAATATTCAATCGTCCGTGGTTATAACGACACTACGACGGCGAAAAAGCGTTTATATTTTTAAATGGCAGAGAAACGCGCGTACGAATTTGATGTGCCACGCACGTCGACGTTAGTCTAGCTATAAAAAAATATTTGACGCGCGGACATTCGAGTTCGGTTGCTACGAAATCGGCCGACACTAATTGAGAAATAACGAGATCATTTTTTTACGTACGGGTAAACCGTAATGGAACTATAGCGAAAAAACGACGTTGGAACGAATAATAAAAGAATTGCTCACCAAAGGCAATTACGGTAGAGAATAAATTATGTTTGATATTCGAACCCGACGAAATAATTAAAATACAAATCTTACAAACGGAAATCTCGGAATCCGCAAATACATATTTTTCGTTACTACGAAATCACCGGCATTAATATAAAATAACTAGGGAGTTTTTAATAAAAAAAACTCGTAGAGCAACTACAGGTTATTAAATTTTTTAATTACAAATATAGGAGTAAACGAATCATATATATATGTATATATAATCTCTTTGCATACCCAAGTCCACATTAAACATTTTCGACGAAGGGTCACTATATAACAACCGTTAGTTATCAACATTTTAAAAGCTATTTTTGGAACCGTCACCATCGATATATATTTACACACACACATACAGTGGCGTACTAACAGGGGGGGGATAACCCACTCTCCGGAAATTTTTAGGAAAAATTAATATTTTACGAGACGTATATTTTTAGTCAATAATAACGAAAAACTAAAATATTTTTAAACTTCAATACACATTATAATATAACATGTTCGTTAAATATGAATAACCTATTAAAGTTTATAATGTGTCTTGTTTCATTAGGGTCGTCCGATTTATTTATTTAAAAATTAACCCCCCCCCGAACAATTTTTTGTTCATACAATTTCAGACTGTTTTTTTAATTTTTAAAAATCATATACCGAATTCGTCGTCGGTTCGATATCGAATCTAATCGCGTTCTTTTATGATTTTATTTATTTGTTAACGCGCCGGCGCGTCGTAAATTTAGTGTGTTTGGTTTTCATCTCGTTATTAATCGAAGTATTAGACAATTCTAAAACTAAACTGCCGAAAACTAGTAAATTCCTAGCGAAAAATTTACCCCTAGTTTGATCAATTCTAGACAATGAGCCTGTACCTAACTTGACTTTCATAGAACCTAACTTTCGTTTCTAATGTTAAAGCGAAAACGGTCGTATTGTTCGATATCGTCGCGTCTGGAAAACGAATTTATTCGACGTATTATAGTAGTTTAAGAACGTACGGAAATATTGTCGACGTATATTGGAAACGACGGTTTTCGTATTTAAAACGCGAGAATACGCGCGTCGAATAGTTACGAAACTAGAACTACAGAACTATAAAGCGAGTTACCGCTTCCGTAGGACCCATCGGCTTGCTCGGTCGTTGAGCGAATAATAAAAAAAATATTATTTATACGTTATTATGTTTTATACGTATAACCTCCTAAGCGTGCCCCGACGTTTCGTTCGATAATAAAAAAAATATATATATAATTCTTACGCCGTCGTAGCGCAGGCGGTGTATTTCATTCGGGTTTCCAGTATTGATTTTTCCGCCGGTTCGCTTATTTATTTAAAAGTCATTATTCTCCTTCCGGAATAATATTTTTTTCAAAGTACCTATTCTCGTGTATACACACACACACACACCTAAGCGCAATAATAATAATAACGCGACGACGCGGATGGTGATTTTATAATTATATAATATATCGTGAATATTATTATTACGTTTTAAACTCGACCGAAGAATTATCTTTTCTCTTACCCTCATCCCCCCTGCCGTTATTTATCGCCGTGGTTTCCTATATATTATATTATCGAGTGTTTCCTGCCGCGCGCGCGCTATATTAGCTCCGATGAGAAACGGCTTTTCGGCCAAGTCGTTAATATATTTATTATTATTATTATAACACGATGAGTATATAAAACATTTTATTTTTTTCCATTTAAGGGCATATTGTATATATAAATATATTAATTTATTTATAAGAAGACGGAAAGGGAGAGTTTGGGGTGAGACGAAACGAGTAAATTGGTAGGAGCTTCTTTCACAGAACGTCTCTTTTTTCGACCTTTTTCAAAATCCCGTATTCCGTATAATATTCGTGACAGTCGTGAACTAATTAAATATTGTCGAATAATTAAATATCGTTATTGCTCGGCGAATAACGTTAATGTGTACACCACCAAAAGCAATAATTGTTCTGGTACTTAATCGACGCTAAAACGGCGACAAATTATTTTAGGATCGCGCGCGAACCGATAGATTCGTCATGAAAAAATTGAACCGAACGGACGGAAAATACCGTAAAACGATTACGATATATTATAGACAATATTGCTGGACAATCATCCGAAAAGTAATTGCCAACCTTTACGAAACGGGCGAAATAAAAACGTATATTTTTATTTCCGTAAATATTCGATACATATATATTTATATGCGCAAGATTAACTTGGGCGTCTACCGTTATTAAATAATAATAAAAATTATAGAGTTCGGGTTATAAAATTGTACTAAGAAGCCAGGTCGTATGTTATAGGTCATACGTCGTACGATGTTAATATTTTTAGGAACCTATCAATGGTCAACGATAAAAATAGTGAAGTGGAGAGCAAAGAGATAGTAGTTTTGCTTCGTGGAAATCCTAAATGCAGCAACGGCTATAGGTACCCGCTTAAATTTCAACCAGAATTTAAAATGTCGATTTACACGTGGCGGGAATTCGTTAAAAACTCGAAACCTCATTTTTATAACGCGTTATAATATGTGTATTATATATATACGTACACACACACACACATATATTTACGGTTAGATATGTCATACTAGGCGTTTTACTTTTCGTGGTGCGCTCGATTTTGTATTCGATACGCGCGCTCGAATAAAATACGTTTTAAAAAATATATAAAAATCGAATATACCGGCGGAAAATCGTGTTTAACGAATAGGTGTTTCGAATAATCGATCACCGCGGCGTAATATACGACTACCCGAAAAATACGCTCGTATTATCGTCCGAACATTAAAAATAGCGTTTGGCGGTGTCCGGTGTATAAAGGTCGACAAATAACGTAATCGTGTGACGCGACGTATATGTGTATCGCGATTACGTTTCGACGGAATTCGTAGATTTCCGACGGTATACATTTGTGGACGCGAAACGTCGGAGAAATGTGTTTCGAAAATAACGAAAACACTTTAGAACTACGGCGCGTCCTGTAAAGCGTTTAGGGTACCGTTGGCCGTCAGCGAGCCGAATACTAGCCATACACGGACCACAACAACGGGCGTATATATAAGTCGAAGCGAAATTGGTGAATACGAGTACGTGTACGTAAATTATACGTTGTAATAGGGAGTAAACAAATTTTACGTAAGAAAATCGATACTAACGGGCGCGTAAATTATTTCCTCCCCCCCCGGGGGGGCCGAATATTATTAATAACAATGGCCGATCAGCCCGTGTACGTGCGCGGTGAAGTGGACGCCCCGACGCGGGCTATCGGGCGATAACTAATAAATATTATATAACGTACGGATACGATTACACACCGGCGCATGGTGTACGTATCGTCTTTATATCCCAGTTTCCAATTTGAGAAGCGGTTGATCTAACGGCGTTTTTTTGTTTTTTGTTTCACGATCGTAAATAAACGAGCCGCGCGCGTACGATACGTACAAGTCATTGTATTATAGCGGGCGCGCCGCCCGCCACCGATTTATTCGAACGCGTTACGCAACGTCCGCGTCACCGAGGACCGGGAAAAATTTGCCCAACACCGCGGCCGCGTCCGTGTACACTTATAGTCCGTTACGCGTCCGCTATATATATTTATTCTACGGTACAACGTATTGTATTCGACGCGAAATGTATATACCGTATTGGCCGGAACGCGATCGAATTTTCGATACCGGTCGAATAATTTACGGCGCATCGCCGCGTCATTATTACCGATTTCGGGCCGTACGAAAACACGTGGTTCGCGTTCACCCAAGAACGGTCACCTCGTTTTCGGCGTTGTTTGTTAATCGGGTGTTTTTTTTTTTCGATTACGTTTCCGACGACAATAACGCCGAGATGACGAGTCTTCCGATTTATCCGTCGAACACGGTTCGTTCGTCGTCGGTATATTATTCGTCGCTCTATTTCCGAGATTTGGACACGAACGCGGAAAAACGGTAACAACGTACCCGCTTAATTATTGGAATAATCGATTTTAAAATTTTATAATTGGTACGAGCGAAAGATCGTTTCCCCCCCCTCCCGTTTGACATTCGCTAAAATCTGTTATTAATATCGTCGCTATCTTATTAATGATTTGTTATATTTCGCGTAACGATATGCAAATTGAACGTCCGCGTATATACGCAAGATCGTGTAATTAATAATTATAACATATACGCGTAACGTTTTTTCATCTTTGTATACGATTGCGTATGAAAACTCGTTTAAATTACACGTATATTGTACAATTTACTCGTAATCTAACGAACGTACGTGTCAATTATAAAACGCGCTAAAACACAAATCTCGTGAAAATTCGGCAATAATAAATATTTCGAACGCGGCCGCGCGTATATATTTCTCTGGTTCATCGTGTATACGTTTACGTAAGTATGAGGAATCCGCGCGGGCCAGTACGTTCCGGGACAAAATTCGAAATTTGTCAGCTAGCCGTCTTTGCGCGTCCCGGACGATCGTTAAACGCGATTTCGATTCGTCGCCACGTGTTACACGATTATTTTCGGCGACGTTTTCTAGAAAAAACTTAATACACGACATTAGACGCCGGGCTTACAAAATCGTTTAAAAAAAAAAAACCGGAACGTTTCGAAAACGCCGTAAAATTATTTATTCGCGTAATTTAGTTTCCGAATAAAGCGCGGAACGTATTCTACGACGAGGGGTTTCTTTTTCCATTTTGAAAACTTTCTCGAGTAGCGGCGCGTTCGGACGATCCTGATACGAGTTACGTTCGGGCACGAACGCCGCCGGTACGCTTTATTCGAAAAGTTTTTCAATTTTCCATAGTAGTTAGTTTCGTTCGGCGTGGCGTCAACAACAACCCAGAAAATCGCGGTAAAATTGCCGGCGTATTTTTGTATTTTCCTAGGGGCTCGAAATGCGCAAATACGCGTAGTACCTACCTCGTTTCCCGCGTCCAACGATCGTTTAGATTGTTTATCATTTATCGTTTAGACAATCGTTTATATTATCGGTGCGTTTAAATATTTCGTAACGATCGCCTACGAAAGTATATTAGATGCATACGCCCGGGGAGGGTGGAGTACCGGTATGGAACATTTTTGGGCGCGAAAACGCGAGAGACAGTCGCGTCGTATACGTTTATCTTTTCGAACGCGTACAAATCCGCTCGTTATTACGACAATTACGTGTTGGGGGCCCGTCGTCTCGGGGACGGAGACCGCTCTATCGATTTCGACGGCCGAGCCGCGGCGATTCGGGCCAGTCGTCGAGCGACGGGAAAGTGGGACGAACGGGGTTGTGTGTATGTGTGTGTGTATGTATGGGGGGTTGGGGTGGAGAGGGCGCTGGTCGGAAACGGCGTTTTATCATTGTGCGAAGACGCGCCGTCGCGCATTCACTTACATGTCCATTATACCCGTCAACGGGCACAACCCGCGGACACGGAAACAAATCTACTTAGTATGGACGGCGCGTCGAGCTCATTGCATGACAATGGGGAATCGACTATAGGTCGCCGACCATCCCCCCAAGGGTCAAGTCCAAAGTGGCTTCTCCGTATATACATACGTACGACTCTGGCGCGCCCGTACATTTTCTATACACACACACATATATATATATGTCCGTGTGTATAACGCGCGCGCTTTATTTACCGGACTTCCCAAAAAAAAAAAAAAGGGATTTTTGTCCGTCTCGTTTGACCATCTGTCGTCCGCACGTGGCCGAAATTTTCGTCGTGTATACAGGGCGATTATTTTCATGACCGTACTACGGAATCGACGGAGGGGACCCTATTAAATGATGATTACGACTATTGACGCGGGGCCGATTTCTCGGTGGCCTGTACAGGTGGCGCGCGTGTTTCGCTCCTTACGTTTCGGCTTATCGTCCGTACGGTATTCAAAATCGTGTGTACTACTCTATCTTCGTTCGCGATACACGTAAAAAAGCCATTTCGTTTCGAAACGGTAAACGTCGAATATTTAATAACGCCCTACCGGTAAATCTTATTCGAATTTCGTTAAATTCTCGACGATCAACAATGTCGCGCGCAACGTAATTACGTTTCGCCGTGATTAATGTTCAACGTATTCGTACAGATACGCTGTCACGTGTTTACTTCGAATTCAAATCATTTTCGACAAACGTTTGTTTTAGAGTCACGGAAATATTGGCCGATAGTCTTAAACGCGCGTGCTAATCCATGTTATCCAAAACGTGTACGAAAATTGACGTTTATTATTGTAATAAGATACGAGTATTGCGAATTTCACCGAATCGAGCGAAAAGCAGCCTCTGTTTTTTGAAATTTTAATTCTTTCGTAAGCCGGCCGTCGCGAACGAAAAACGTTTTTTAAACGTATTTATCGATACGATAAAAGAAAATATCGTTTTTAAAGTAATCTATAAATAATTCCTATGCGGTCCGACGAAGAATAAAAAACGCCCGAATAGAACGTGTTTGAAAATGTTGCTCACTAACCTAGGTGAATCGCAGGCATTATGGGTGTCCCCGTTCAAACGGTAAAAGAATTTCGCTATCGTTTTGAATTTGAAAACGACGTTAGCTCGTTGAATTCAAGAAACGATTCTGACAGAAACTCGATTGATAATTATTCGAAATTCAAACTAAGTATACGCTCGAAAAAAATAGACAGGCGACGTGTTTAAAATTATTTTTTAGATTTCGTACAAATATTAACGTCCGCGCTCGTATCGATTGGCCAACCACGAAATTCGCCTTAACCGAATACGTCGATAATATTATATATTATAGTATAAATAATATAATATTTAATAAATTATAATTATAATAATATGTAATATATATATTATATAATAATAATAATAGTTTTCTCGTTTTACGGTATCCGTAATTGTTTCTTACCCGAGAAACTATCGAAAGAACAGAAAAACGCGTCGAATAAAGTACCGACTAGACGCAATTCGCTACGGGAACATAACGCGACGGAATCGACGAAACGCTTCTTTCAGACGAGTTATGAAATCCAGCGGTCGTAAAACCAACACGTGTTCCCCGTTTCGCCGATAATCTTATTAATCACCCTGATCGGCGCGTATACTTCGGTCAACCGATCGTCGGGTATTATTATATTTTCATTTTCTCTCTTTCTCTCTATAGCCGTCTGGGCGCGCGCGTGATTTATAGTCGCGATTTTTGCCGGACGAAAAAACCAAATTATTGTCGTTATTATTTTTTTGTCCGCGACCGACCGCCCGGACGAGAAATGTTTAGACACGGTCAACGAAACGATCTTTCGGAAACTATTTATTCCTCCGTATAATATTCCCCCCCGGGACAAACATCGCGTGCTTAACGTTTATGTACACACACACATATAATATATACAAAACACGAGAGAAATCGATCCTATACTATTGGAACGACTCAATTTTATTCGAACTGTCCATCATCGTAATGCGTCGTATATTATGCTACACACACACACACACACACACACACACACACATATATTTAACGATGCAGACGCGACGGTTCCGGTCGAAATGTTCGACAAACTATAATAATATATATTGTATTTTATTCGCCGTCCGATCGTACGTTATTTATGTACCGCGCGCGCCGTGTAACGTCGTTTGGTCCGTCAATGTGTCTCGTTAGTTTATGTACTTAAATTAAACGCCGCGTCTAGACGCTAATATTTTTAAAAAATTTTTTAAAATAAATTTACGGTAATGGCTATTAATTACGATAAAATCGTGTATGTGTGTATACAGTATACGCGTCTGACGCGGTGTGTATAATATAGCACTACGTATTCTAGTTTTTCCAGTGTTCGCGCGAAGAAATTTAAAAGACGAGAACACCGCGCACCGTAACGAGATTAAATTACGTTTCAATACTGTTTAAAGTGTACTTTATACATAAAGGATAATAATCGCCGTTTCGAAACGTCACGTTTCTTATTATTATTATTCGTTCGACATTTAAATACGCGTAAAAAATATAATCGAAACGCAATTTATTCCAACAGTAAATAACGTTATTATACTAATACGTATATTTGGTTTTTCGTCGCGGCTCGTAAAAATTACGTAATATTAATACTAATAAAAAAAACCGCGCCATTACGAGCGACACAAATCCGACGGAATAATTTGAATACAAAATGTACATTTTGCGTCGTACGCGTATAATTTTAAGTATATTTCGTTGTAATAAGGCCGTAATGGGGTTCGGTAATGGTTAGATATCAATAAACAAAATCGATAATACCAAAACAATACTTGATCGCCGAACTCGCTTTGGCGTCAAAATCGAGTTTCTCTCTGCCTACTGAGTTTAATAAATGAATACGTTTCGTTGTTAGGCTAATACGACGTATTGTTTCGTACCGATTAATTCCCCTACAATTTACAAACGTATGTAATTTGGGTCCTACTAACCAAAATAAGTATACCGCGTGGTCTTTATAGGTTTACGGCATACTTTGCCCTATTGCAACAGCTACTCCACAGAATGATTGCGTTTTACGTTGCGGTATAACTACAATCTATAGGGTTTAGACGATATTTTTCGAATAATTTAGGTCGCCATCAAAGCTAAACTAAAAACGATACTACGGCGCGCTTTAAGTAATAGGAAACGGGTATTTTTCAGTAATTATCTCGTATTGTATCGTTATTCGGGTAGTTCGTAAATCGGAAATTAACGCCACGATTTGTCACGATAAGCCACCTCGGGTATATACGCTTGGGGGAGTTTGGACACGCGTTTTGGGTAGTCACGTTTCGCCTTTTGCCGTCGTTCCGATTCACGCGTATATCCCTAAGCCGTATTCGCGCGGCGCGACGTAAATTTAGCGCGGCGTAACGTAATAATATTCGTTTTCCTAAAGCGATTTTTAGAAGCGGTTCGATTGACGCGCGCGTTTTTTTTTTAAATTTCGGATGATTTTGGCGCATACGACCTATTATGTACTTGTACACGGCGTAAATCGTCGTCTCCGACGGCGGGACAATCACTGGGGCGCTATAGACTTACATTTACATCTTCGTGCGCCGGAAAAGCGACGTAAACAAGTTATTCATCCATTCCATATTGTTTCGGCGGAATTATCAATTTTGAACAATTATCGTTAATGATATAGACGTGACGACCGCTGTCGTGAAAGACGTGTCCGCGTATTACTTTCCCGACGCCTACGTTTCAAATGTACGTAAATTGTAATTTATTAAACGAAATAAGACGGAGTATCGTTTGCCCGAATCTAATCGAAATGTACGTATATTTCTCGACCGATAAAAAGAAGGCGTTTTCGATCTCGGGACGCGCGGACAATTGTTTCAGATCCGCGATCAATTCTCGCCGTTCTATTTACGACCCGACAGTCGATTGTTTTAGAGATACCTCGTTATCGGGCCGTAGTAAACGAGTTCTCCGATCCCGCGATTAATTGGGAACGTTCGTTCGCTGCTTAACGGTAACGAATTTTTTCGTACTTTTTTTGTCTGCGCCATTTTACAAAGTAATTGAGTAATTACATTTATACAAATATTAACAAACGACGTGTCTATGCTTATAAGGTTAATGGTATGTAAATAATAACGCGCCAGTAATATAATTTATTTAAATTACCTAATATTATGCGCACCCGACGCTAAGAATTAT
Organism: Geopemphigus sp. TES_GeoC_2020; assembly: GCA_025469175.1. Taxonomy (NCBI): domain Eukaryota; kingdom Metazoa; phylum Arthropoda; class Insecta; order Hemiptera; family Aphididae; genus Geopemphigus; species Geopemphigus sp. TES_GeoC_2020. The sequence goes on from JAIPRN010000655.1 coordinate 11,306, forward strand.
TTATTATAACTGTATACCGCTTATACACTTATTATGTATAACATCGTGTTATTAGTACGATACGTACGTGTTTATTTGTCGTATTAATAATTGCGAATAATTTCCCGAGTCGCGATTAGCCGTCGTCGAGCTATCGCGATTAAGTATTCGATATTAGTCGAAAATTCGAACTATCCATTAGCGAACTTTTATAGCGAAGAAGGCACAAAATAGCGCTAATCATTAGTCGCCCTTGGAAGGCCCGCGTTCTTGGCTGACTGTACGTTACCTAAAACGAATATGTGCCGATCCCGGCCCTGTTCGCGTCCCTAATTCCGCGTCAATTCGTCAACACCGTACGCTATCTAGAACGCGGGCCGTACAGAAATATCCTCTATTTTTCCGCGTGTATATTCGCCGGAGATTTACGGAACGCGCGCCGCCCCGGTACGTACATATTTTTGTATAAAAATCGAAAATAGGAGAGATTTCGGATTGCCCGCAAGACGCTGTACCGGAATTAATAATGGGAACGAAATCTTTATTATCAACTTGAATCGACCATGTACATGGCAACTTTTTCTGTTCGCTATATATATGTACATACGCGTGCGCGCGTGTGTATTGCGTCTCTCGGCCGGTACGGGACGATGCACGGTGACCGGGGGGGGGGAGTCGACGATGTTGAAAAGGAACGCGCACAAAAGTATAAAACTTTGGTCGGCCCTCGCGTACAAAAGAACAAGCCCTGCGCCGCGTCTGCCCCGGTCGGCAATTACTTTCTTTTCATCGACGAGATTTCGTCTTTATTTACCATCGCCACCGTCGTCCCTCCGACACAACACCGTACCTTATCGCCGTAGGGTGATGTATAATAAATCCTCGCCATTCCGGTAATTTCCTCCGAGGGACGACCTCGTTTCTCCCGCAATCCAATGATCTCCTAAACACGTCTTTTTCTCTATTGCTATTACTGTTCTTTTCACGTTCTATATATATATATATATATATATATATTGCGTTTTGTATGCGCGCGCCCGCTAGTATGTGCGTAGTATATGCGTGTGTGTGTCTCTCTTATAGAATTGTCTATATACGACGTTTAAGGAACAAAAAAAAAAACCGAAAAACTCTCCCAGAATAACGGACGCGTAGTTCGATAGATTTGAAAAGAAATCGTCGTTTTAACCGATGAAAGACCGAGTCGTTATGGTCTATGGAATTGTGTCGCGCTCTATATTGTTTGTCTAAGAATAACTACGAAGTAACCCGGAGTTTAATACGGACGCGCGGGCTAAGACGAATTAATAACTAATTCACGTACCGTTCCATTTCTGGTTCGCCCGTAATGTTGTTATCGTCGTTTGGCTATCGTGCCGAAGACAAATATGTCTTCGGCGTTCCGACTGGGACAACTCGAGACCTTAGGTAACGTACTCGCTCTTTTCGCGTAATATTTACGTGGTATACCGTAAACCGTATATATGTATACAGTGGCGTACTTAGACTTGAATTTTTTTTTTGAAGGGGGGGAGGGTTAATTTTTAAATAACTTAATCGGATGACCCTAACGAAACAAGACATATTATGAACTTTAATAGTTTATTCATTTTTAACGAACACGTAATATTATAACGTGTATTGAAGTATAAAAATATACGTTTCCTAAGAAATTAATTTTTCCTAATGAAATTTTTTGGGGGGGGGTTCATTTCCAAAGCTCCTCGTTAGTACGCCACTGTATGTATAGTACCTATTAGTGACGCGTGAAGCCCTTTTTTGTATTCAATTTCGACTCGTATACGCAAAAACGGTAACACATTACCAGCGAAGGTTGATATCGACGAACGAGATATTCGAAAAACAATGAAACGAAATACTTTTAAATATCGTGTTGGGTATTAGGACAAAAGTGCGCGGTACTTAATCGGTTTTTTGAATTCCTACGTTAATAACAACGTACGTAACAATATATTATTTAAATTTCAATCGTATTGTTATTATTATATTACTTATTTATATTATATAATATTTAGATATTTATTATTTTTATTGCGAGCCATTTTCTTCTAAGTATCTACCCGAATTTTCTATGAATAAAAAAAATTATTAATCCGAAGTGTAAATATCGTTAATAGATAAATAAACCATACGTTTACCCGGATTTAGGTAATATATATATATATAGATAATTTTGATAATTACAAATACAAAAAATGTCGGAAATCCTTTTGTATATTTCGTGTAATTATACGTGCCAATTTGCAATTGTATCTGTAAGGTGCGTTTTTTTATCTCAACCACGGAGTAATAAAATGGGGCGCTTGTCATCAATTATTTTTAATTTTTCACTAATTTAATAACGTCGAATTTTGACCGGAAATGTTGACGTTAGAAATATAATTGAAAAATAACGCTAATAAACGTATAAAATGCGCACGATATTATATAATTAAGCTATAAAAAGCGCGTCGTTCACGTCAGATTATTCTATATGTTAACGAGCCGGTTGATTTTTTTTATTTTCGCGTTGTTTGCCGCCGTTCCGTGAATATAAAAACTCAACCCGGAAACGGGTTATATATATATATATTTAACTTCGTTACGAATAGTAGTCGAGTTTAAAAATTATTATTAATTTTTAATCGTATAGAGAGGGGAGTGGGTAAATCAATAGAAAATCTTCGACGTAGTATATTTCGCTTAAATTTCCGAAATGAAAATCACGGATAATTCGAACGAGTTATGGCAGTTTTTAAAGCGACAACTAAATAATTTAAGTGTAACCTAAGGACCAAAGAATAATACGTCTTATACAGATGACGATGCCTAATGAACGTCTTCGTATCGGTAGAATATTATTAATCATTAACTAGCGACGAAATCCTGGACGCTCTATATTTAAATTGTGTAACATTAACTATTAAGAGTAAACACCGGTATTCATGTCCGTAAAGTCGAAATCGAGTAAAAAACGTTTCTCCGTTGTCCAGTATTTGATTGTTCGGCGAAGAGATCTTCGTCGGTTTTTAAAAACATTCGGTCCTATTTAAAACGCGGGTCAATAAACGAACGACAAAATTCGATTAATATCGAGTCAAAATACGAACTTAAATTACGATAACCCGATTAATACAAACATATCGAAAAATTTCGAAGAAAAAATTTGTATATATATATAACGGGAATATTTTACTTAACGGTATCTATATTATATATATATATATATATACCAACTAAGCGTTTGCTAGTTCCGATCGAGTACTACGTCTCCGTTTATTTATACGAATACAAAACAATATATCGAAAATATTAAAATTATTTCGGTAAATACGTATATATATATATATTGTCGGCTTGAAGGGGAAATTCGAGTTGATAAAGGATACGTTGTTTTAATACCCGAGGCGTAAAAAACTTAAATACGTCCCTGTACACACACACGCGCGTACATACATATACACACACACACATGTATATCGTCGATTAAAACAAATACGTTCGTATTGGAGAACATTAATAATACGAAAGCCGTTGTTACTAAGCGTATGAATAGATTAAATCGCCCTTCCGGTCGTCCCGCGGACGCACAAAAGTGCTCTCCTATAATATTATTATTCCGGCCGATAAGTTTATTCGGCTTTGATGAAGCCGGATCCGAGAAACGCGTATAAAACCGTACAATAGACTTGAACACACACATAAATATACACGCACCGTACGGGTAAGTTCGTTAAACGCGCGTACGTTTTGAATTTGTAAATTCGTTTCGGTGCGGGGGGATGCGCGCTTTTATTTCGCCGTTTTCCTTCGCCAAACCGAGCGAAACGTTTAAAATGTACAAAACGAACGGATCGCCTTTGCACCTACTACGCGTTGCGCCCATTTTGTTCACGGCTGTTGAAACGGGCCTTATTTCGAAAGGTATTCGAACATATCGTACATCGTGGCCGATTTATGCGCGGAGGACGTGCGCCGCAGCTTTATCCGTGGTTTTTAACTAGTGGACGACACAACACTTTGACGTTTGTTTCGCGTTCTCTTTGGCGGCCGACCAATAATAATAGCGAGGTTTTTCCGAAACGCATTGGCGTGACGGGTTTATACCAAAGTCACTGCCGAATCGTCACCGTTAGGTTAGGTTACGTTTATCGCGGAGAAATTGTTTTTACCCATTTTGTTCTCGTTCAACCACATATAAAACGTACGTCTTTGTATAGTATTACTTTATTGTTGCTATTATTATTATTATTATTATTATTATTATTGTTGTTGTTGTATTGTACGCGCGTATATATTACAAGTTTGAAGTTGCGTCGTCGGTCGACCACCACGGAGAATTACGAATAAAAAAAAAGTAAAAAAAAAAACAAGCGCGAGGTATAAAATATTAAACGGAATAAATAATAATTTTGTAACGTCGAGCGTGTATGGGAAATCGTCCCGATAACAGCTGTATAAAATATATGTATAGGATTTATGCGCGTTTCCAGAGCAGGTTTCTTGAAAACGACGACCCTAATGGGGAACACGTAACAAATTACACACACACGCGATTGCGTACCGAGTGTACAATAAATATATACAGGATGTGCCTGTAAAAAATACGACGATTTGACAAATAACTTTTGTAATTTCGAAGTTTTGTTAGCGTTACGAATAATCGTTATACTTCTGGACTATAATAAACGTATTTTAAATCCAAATAAAAAACCCGTACAATTTTGTTTTAATAATTTTTCCCTAGATTTTTTCGGACAAGATTTCGTATATGTATATATATATATATATATATATATATATAATTGTCGGCAAAACCCGACGTACAAAGCTTTTAATAAAGCTACGTATTCAATTTGCGAACAATTTTCGAAATTTGTTCGAATTCGAATATTTGCGGAATGAATCGACGTTGCACAAGAGCGGTGGTCGAGAGCGAACCGGCTAAATGATACGAATGAGAAGACTTATTTTACTCCGTTCACCGGGTACTTTCGCGTACTTGTCGACGTTTTCGTACAACTCGACAGCTCGTAGATCGTCCAACGACTATAAGTATTTAATCAAACGCCGAAATGATATTGTTTCGAAAATTGCCGTTCGCCCGATGGGTATTTGGGATTTCGCGAAAGCGGTTTAATCGTTTAAAATCTTCGGTCGCGACAAGATTCGTAAAAATTCAATAGAGTATTCGTAATGAGCGATGGATCTCGGCAATCACGATTATAAATAGAAGGAAAGACGTCGAATATAACGAAAATTTTCTCGCTTATCGAACGCCCGTGAGGTACCCTGTATTTATGTAGACAGATATATATATATATATATATACATACGCATCATCGGACATTGATCACAAGAATATACGTACATGTAGAATGTAATATGTAAGACGAACGGACAATAATACAAAAGGACTTGCCCGCAGTTGCGCGTTATACGCCGCAGGAGAGCGACGTCTACGATTATATACGATACACGTCACCCACCGTCAGCGAGTGGTCGCGCCGTCCGGGTGACCGTCGCTAAAAAGCGAAAAACCCCCCCCCCAACAAAAAAAATCGACGTTTTAGATCCCGTGTAGACGATTATTATTGACCGACAATATGTAAATGCCGACCATTCAAAATTGTTACGTTCGTGTTACGGCGTAATATATTTAAAATGTATTTATTGGTTTATTATAATCGAGTAGATACCGTTGATTACGCAATTTATATACGTAAATATATAATCGGGACTTCGAACTTATGGCATTTGTAAATTCGCGTAACGTTACCGCGATTAGTTTCGTTGTTTTGTGAAATTAGAAACGAACTGTATTTATTTTTTTTTTCACGCGTATTTGTCTCTATACGATCTTTAACGCCGTTTCGTTCGTAAATATTTACGATAATTCGATAAAAATATTCGAAAAACCGAAGTGTTATCTTCGTAACAGAACTAAATAGTCGACGAATGAACGTCTAAAATTAACGTCGCAATTATCGGAAACGTTCGCACGTCGTCGGAATTTTCGACGCTTTTGATATTTAGAAAAAAACCAAATTACGAAAATTACCGAATTTTATTTGCGATTTTCGGACCCTTCAGTATATGTTTATTTGTCGCGAATAAACGTTTAAAACTACTCGACGAAATGTTCGCGGACCGAAGAAACTAATCGATTGTCCGTTTCGCTTGGTACCGAAGAATGTGGACGTGTTGTTAAATTACGCGTTAAAAATGAAAAATAGTAATTCGCGTATTTCGTTCGTTTTTAGTGCGTGATATATCGCGCGTATAAATACATTTTCGAACGTCGAATTGTATAAACGAAAGTTAGCGTTTAAAATTTTAAAAGTTAAGTTACTGGACGCGTCGCGTTTTTTTAAACGAATAACATTTTATTCGAACGTCAATTTTCCGAACGCCGTTCTTACATTTCGGCGTAATCTTTACAGGCACCACGCTCGTTTTGGAAAGGACACGAACGGCGCTCGTATCCAGATATAGTTTATAATATAAAAATGTACGCGTTTTGCCGGGACTAGTTTGAAAGAAATGAAATAGAATCGCGTCTTAAAACGCGTTTCGACCAGACCAATAACGTTATCGACGTACTGACGCCCTTTATCAAATTAACCACGTTTTGTCGTCGACAAAAAAAGCGTTATAATAATACGCGTTCGTGTGTATATATTAATTGTAATGGCGTTTTTGTACCTTAAATAAAAGAAACATCGGTCTTTTTTTCCGCATTGTCATATATATATATATATATACACACGTATATGTATGTCTAATTCGTCGACCCTTTGCCAGATATCGCGAGATTCCCATTCACCGCGATAAAAAGTTGATATCATCATCAAAGGCGAAATCTCTCTCCCTGCCACTCTCTCCGTCCCTTAGCCATCGCTTCCGATTTCACTCGACTCGCGTTATCGTCATAATATACCCAAAGCTTTTTGTATACGGACACACAACTCTCTTCCTCATTACTCATCGTGCGTCTCTTTTGTATTAGATGAACGAGTCGACCGTATCCTGAAACAAATACGCGCGCCCTTTCACTATATATTTCGTACACACACACACACCCGTCCGCGCATTTACGTATAAACGACGCGTATATACATATTAGGGTAACGGCATAATGAAACGTCCAAATTAAATACACGTCTTCCTTAATACAAATAAAACAACGAAATTATCTTCATTACCTATATATAACAACTTTATCGCTTAAAGCCCAAGGATTAATTTAAATAACACTAACTTCGCTATATAATATATATATATATATATATATATACACATACACGTCCCTTAGAAATTTCACGGGTAATTAGGTCCGTGTTCGTAAAAAATAAAAGAAATATCGTTCCTCGAAAATCGCGTTTTACCGTTTGACTCGACTTCGCCGTATTGTATTATGAATTTTTTTTCGCTAGTAAAAACGTACATTTTTTATCAAACGACGAGTTTTAAACACAGAATAACTTGATTGGTGACACCGTTTTTACACCCTTTGCTCGTTCGGTTCTCGTATAACTGTTGTAACGTTTTGCGCCATAATAGTATTGTAGCGCTGTGTAAAAGAGCGCGTAATAATTATTTACGCCGTAATTATAATAATAATAATAACACGCGCGCGTAATATTGAACATAATTATTATCGTATCGTATTGTTTCGTAAATACGTTTTTTTCGCTTAAAACGACTATGGGCGAAAACGGTTCTCTACGGAGGAAAACCTATTTTGAACCCTGTACGCGTATTTATATACGATGTACGTGTGTCGTTTTTTTCCCAACGATTTTTCGACTGTTAAACGGAAAATTAATTTACGAGCGTACGCGTATAGACGGGCGTACGAAATTTACGTTGAATTACGTCTTCGGCGAAGGGTATTAAACAAACACGCGGAATTCTTCATTATTAATTACGTCGAAAGTCTATCCAGTATTCCAGCGTATTTAGAATAAACAGATAAAGCAATTTTAGCCGGTTCGCGGAAGCGAAATCAATTAATAAAGACTATATACTACAAAGGAGCGCGTTATATACGTTACGTAAATAAAACGAGTTTCCGGGTATAATATTGTAATATTGACGTTAATATTTGCCATAATGTTTGGTTTGCGGTTCGTATTTTTGTTTATTAAATAATTCGTTAACTGTAATAAGGCTACGTGCGCCGTTATATTATTGCTTTTTGTGATTTACCACGCATTAAGTAGATATATCGCGTTATACACTGGGCCATGTTTAATCAAAAATAAAACCGTATTCGATCGAATAAATAAAAATACAATTTACCCGCGACTATCCCGTTTATATTATATGTACGTCGTACATATTACACTTTGATGGTTTCATTATATATATAATATTTGTCGACGTATATACAATTTTAACAAAAATTCCACGCGGAATCGTATAATATTTGTTATACGCGCTTTTTGCGTTTACGAATCGAACGGCGGTAACGTCGCGTTTCGAAAAAAAAGGCCTCGTGGGTACCGTAAATGGTAGTTCGAGTGGATCGGCGAATCGCCGGTGTTAACAGTTGCGTTCGAAGAGGCGACGATAAATCGCGAATTTCGAAAAACGATCCCGAGCGGAACACCGTTTGTCCGTATTTGTTGTTCGCAGTCTTTTCGAGATCGAAATTACGCGTACGTAAATAAATGCTCACGACCAACGGTATTTTAATTGTTTTACGACTAACGCGCGTTTAGATTCAAAGTATAATCGTCCGTAACGGAAGATTTTTGGAAGAAAAATTCGCGATTTTTCTCCGAGAAACGTATCGAGAAACCTCCGTCGACTCAATATACACGATTATTGTTAATGAAAATTAACGCGCGTCACGACGATTAACGAACAATTTGTTCACGGACCAAACAAAAAACGAACACGTCATCGTAAAACCATTCCGTTATTCGTTTCGCATAGGTTCTGTAATAAGAATGTACGAAATTAAACGCTAGAAAATATAGTTTTGAATTACTATAAATATATATATTTATTTATTTGTTTATATACACGCACGTACGTACAAATAAAATATATTATTAATTACGATTTTGAATCACGTCGGTATATTATAAAAACTGCGTGAAACTAAATAATAACTATATACAGAGACCGTATAAATATATATAGGACCATTATAACAGCGATGTTATCATCTTGGACTTAAGACATTAAAAACCAGTTTTTTCTTTTTGGCAATTAATATTTATGATCACTGGATTCGTTTCTACACATACACACACACACACACACACACGCACGTATATATATATAACTAATATAATAATTGTAATGAGAAAATACAATACAAATTATTATGCGCGTATAGGTACGTGCCGTGGCTACGCACGTAACTACGTTCTAATAAATCTGACAACCAGATTTCGAAAACGTTTTACAAGAGTTATAAAGATATAAATAAGTTTTTGGGTAATAGCGACGAATTATTAAAGAGAAGACGGAGGAAGGTTCGACGGTGGAAATTAATGTAAAGCTACGTATGTCGCTTTTTACGATAGAATATAACACGACGTTACGCGCGAATAGAGCAAAACAATTGTATAACCAAACGGAGTTGCGTGTGATTTTCGTAAAACGTCGGGACCGACGGACGAAAATGAAACTATTCGGTACGAAAAAAGTGAACGACCCGGAGATGGACGAAGTGAACTCGGTAAGATTAAAAGTTTTACTAAAATAAAAAAACCGTCGTTAAATTATTCAAACTTCCCCGGACGAAGCCGAATTCGTCGTATAAAATCACTACGCCGTGTTACAATAATTTTGTATTATAAGAGTTTCAAATGGCCGACTTACCACGTCCTACCTCGATCATGCAGTGAAAATATTATAAAGTACTCGCTTCCTAAAGCGAAACGCTTTGATTATATTAATTCAATTTTCGTACTCGAAAACGTAATATTTTCCAAGGTTAAGTATAAATCTTAGTTATGTATTCCTTTTGTTAAATAACGAATCATAATTCTTAATTCTTCGATGGCCTTTGTGAATTTTAAAACAAACTCTTCGACGTTTCGGGAAAGAACAATTTTGAAATCGTTATTCCTTTTTCGTTCCAACGCCGTGTTAATTTTTGATTAGTTAACGTTAAAAATACTTTTTTTAAATATCTTCTCAATTTAAATAAAATTCAAATTTCACGTAACAGCGTCGTGGACACAGTATATAAATTTGATACGATTAAATGACGACGTGAAATTTACGCACGCTGCGGTTGATGTTGTAATCTAACGGGCAGTATAGCGAAATAACGTTCTTAAGAACATAAACGTCGTTGAATCGAATTTAAATACTTACTGTCAAATTCGAAAAGAAGAATATTTTCGTGCGCGTATCCGGATTAATATTCGTTTGCCAACGAGGTGGCGAGATTTTATGTTTTACCGACTATTTTAAAACGACTATATAACCTCCTTGATTAGACGACATTTTATTGTAAAAGGACTACGAGATGGGCTCGAAAATAACATTTTTCTCCAAATTTAGTCAATAATTAACGATTGAAGTTCCGCGTAATTGTATTATATTGTCCGCGTTATACAGATAGTAATATATAATAAGAGTTCGATAGTTTATGTCCTAGGATAACGTAATTGTGTGGTTTTTTCTAAAATTATAATTGTCGAAAAATCACGGTTTAGCCAATACGCGTAAAATGCAATTGTTATACGCGTCGTTTGAATAATTCGATTGGCCGAGAAAAATGCACGGGTAAAACACTCGCCAAATTATCGAACTTATCTTCAAATTAGAAAATAATCGGTCTTCGAAAACGTAAACATTTGTAAAGATACACTAATTTTCCCCGCGCGTTCTAATTTTTTTATTACGTTACACAATTCTTAGTTTTATAGTTAGTTACCTGACTCGTTCAAAACGTTATGTAATTAAAGAGGGTTTTTATATTAGTCGCGGTTATTAAGTTGTTATTTTAATAAAGCGTCAAAGTGCGCCTGTGTAATAGAAATAAAAAAGAATAAACATTCCGCCGTAGTTAATAATCAATTATAATTAATTACGTAAAAGAGACGATTGCCAGGAATATTTACTTAAAAATATAATAACGGATTTAGCCGTTAACGAAAATCGAACGTTTAATGTATAATTATAATATTGCGTATTAAACGGCGTTGGCTGTAAGTAGTTTAATTCGGTTGAATAAAAAAAAAAAAGAAAAATCGAAAAATACGTTAAACGACGAAATTATGGCGATTTCGACAAATACTGTAGCAGATCATAGACGGCGATAATTTTACCGCAAAACGAGTTCCCGTGTACGCCATTATTAACTTATTTATAAATTAAAACACGAGCGAAAAACGCGTTAAAATATAAACGGAAATTGTTTCGGGAACGATAATAATTTATAGTTATTGTACATGGCGACCGACGGCGGAGATTTTATCAAGCCGCCCGTTCGCGTATTTTTCGTTAATAAGCCTTATTTATAGACAAAAAGTATTTGCGCGTCTATTTTTGATATTGAAACAATATCCTATTAGAAGCGGACGGAAACCGTTAATTTTGGCCTCGTTCGAAAAACGACGAAAGGCGAGTAAAAACTTGTTTTACTTAGTTCGAAACGCGATTTTATGTTTCGATTCCCGTAGATAAAGAACTGCCCGCGCCTTTGGCTATTCCGATTACGTCGGTAAAATTGTAATCGATCTAAAAATGTTTACTCTCGTCGTACGGTTTGTCAATCGCGCCTGTTAAACACAATCGTGTTTGTATCCGAGTTAAAATAAACCGTACAGCGGTCTCGATTTTCGCGGATTTGGAAGGATTTTTTCTGTTCGGGCACGATGAACTAACGCCGTGCGTAGTACGATTAATAATAATAAGTCGAATATTACGACGATAATGTTTTGCTTTCAATGATTACACAGTCCTGTATCGTGACAATAATTTTTGATTCGAACTTAACATTTACGAATATCGTACGCCGCGGCGCTAATATTAAATGTTCGAATAATTTAACGTAAACGTTTGTCGTAATAGAATATCCGCGTTTTCTAACTTAGGTAACTTCAAGTCAATTATTTTCGCGAAAGTATCTAAATGAAGTCAAATTAGCGGCCATACAGATAACGCGAGATAACGTGCTATATAATAAAACGTTCGTTAACGTGAACGTATTGAATACTATACGAACCGTTTGGGGGGAGGAAATTCGATCCTATTTTCGAAGGTATTATTTAACGGTAATTACGAAACCGTAAGTATTAACCAAGTTGTCCGTTCGAAAAGCGTAATATTAGCGTATACTTTGGGCGTTTGATAAACTCACGTGTGATCCGCGTTGAACGCGTTTACCGTCGGACGTCGGACGAACGACTATGCCGCCCCTGTTGGGAACTTGTCGTCCAAGCCCGGAGGAACACAGTAACGGGACCAGGCGAACGAGTACGAACGATTATTGGGGTTGTCCAATGGAACTTCAACGGAACGGCGCGATAGATTTACGTAAAGGGATGTACAACGGCGTACGACGTACGCGGCAATGACCGAAAACCGCGAAATAACCGCGCCGGACGTTTGTTTTTTTGATTTTCCGATACGTTACGTTATATATGGTTTATGCGCGTTCATGCAGATATGTATATATATATATATATTCACGCGTACGTACGGTGATAAAACGAAAAGTTCGCGAGAATTTCGAAATCGCGTCACGACAAGTAGCGCGTATTGTCGTATCTATACGGCGCATTGGCGCGCGATTTCCAGTTTTACGGGTTCCTTCTCTCGCTGTCTCTCTGCCGGGTGCCTTACGATATATATATATATATACAATATAATATCGACCTTAATATAGTATTATTATCGTACATCGACGTGCGTTCATTGATCGTTAACGTCGATAGCTGGGACGGTTGCACAACGCGCCAGCACGGTCGTGTGGTCGCCGTTTACAATGGCGCGAATGAAACGGAACGACACGGTACGGAAACGAACCCGTGGACGATAGGGGGGAGGAAAAAATAACCGCGACAACGGCGGACACCTATCCACCACGCGTTGTACCGTACACGCGCGCATCCGTCGCACGAGAGAAAAAGCGGCCGACCTACGCCGCGTTCGTTATTTCGTATATATTCCGCTTTCTGCGTGGCCCCGAACGGAATAGGAGGAGGGGAGGCACCGATCGTAACGCGGACTACGCGCAATCGGCACGAGCGAAACGGTCGATCGATTCTCAATTCGTTCGCCGAAATCATTCTGCCGGGGTCGCTGTGTTTCATTAACCGTCGCGTACGCTCTTCTACCGGAAACAAACGAACCCGGAAAGTCATTTCCATACGTTCACGAAACGCGAATTTCTTCGACCTCCGCTCGAAACCTAAGCCATAGTAAGTAACAGGGCTCGTTGACAAATTTTACGGCCGCTCCGGATAATACGCGTTTTCTTTTTATTATTACCGATAATAACAATCTTTGCGCGACTATAAAGTCGCGTTATTTATGTTCGCCGTTCGACCGTGAAAATATGTTTCGTAAATGTTTTTTTTTGGAATTCAAAAACAACCTTTGTTAACTTTCGTAGAGTCAAATTTTAGCGTAAAAAATTGGCGGTGCGCACACTGACGGCTGATAAGGTGAATTTCGTTAATTAAATCGGTTTCAAACGCGATCTATTAAAGCGGTTTACGACATTTATCGTGAAACGTCACTCGTGATTTAAACGATGTTTACGATAAACCACCGTTGTTCAGCCGATCCATACAATTCAAAACAACGACCGCGAATAATACCGTACGCGCTTAAATTTCTGACAAACCTCTTCCCCGTTCACGACCAACTCCAGAAACAGCGATAATTTTCGCCTTATTTCCCATTTCACCGTTAATTTACCTACGCAACAGCAGGTCCGCTTATCATTTTCAAGTCTTATCCAATCCGTTTCGCGTTCGTCCGTTCGTTTACCGATCACCCGAAATCGAATCCGTTATTCATATCCTCCAGCCTGGACGATTTATTTTTTGCCAGCGTCTTTGTAGCTACGGCCTTAATTCCCGACATTCGTATTACGATAATTATTGCCTTAACGCTATTAATTAAGCCTAATTACTATCGAGTTGCACACGTTTAAAGTTATTCGGTAATAAAAAAAAACGCGTATATTTGAAAGGACGTGCGTACATAAATATCGATATGTAATTATATTGGAAAATCCAAACAATATATATATATATATATTATGGCTGTACCGTACATAGGATTTTCGTGGACAAGCGTGCAAGCGGGAGAGGAGAAGTTGTATATTATATTATAATGTATAGGAGACGACCTCGTGCCGGGATCGGACAATTAAAAGTAATTGGTAGTCGTGGCGGCGGCGGCGGCGGCGGCGACGAAGGGGTTGAAAATGAATAATGAAATGAAATCACGAGCAACACTCAAAGAAGCAATTTCGACTGGGGTCCGGAGACCCTTTTTCGCGTCGGGGAAAACGACGAATAATCGAATTGTTAGCGACGTTTTATTTTTATTTTCGCCAAAGACCGGAAAGGGGAGAGCGACTTATGAATGATTGTTTCCCAGTCGCTTACGTTTTCAACACGCCTCATAATCACATTTCATACACTGCGCGCACTACTCTCGAGCAGTATCTAAATATATGCATACACGCGCACATGTACAATATATTATTGTTGGAAAACGATTTTTTCCATTTCTCTTCGGGTGCGTTCGAATTTTTTTTTTTTTTTTTCGTTTTTCCGTCGTCCCTACGATTCGCAAATACGCTACACATTTCCCGCGCCGGATATTGCATATTTATTTTTCACGTCCGCGCATCAGGCAGGGTTCTCTTCGCGACGGCGGGAGAAAAAGGTTTTTCGGACCGACTACGTTCGTCGCCGCCGTCGACAAAAAAAAAACCGCCGTTTTTACAGACACTCGACCAATAATTATTTCGTAATGAAATAACGCGATAATGTAATAACGATTATCCCCGCGCGTACACGTGGGGGCGTCCGGTCGCCTTTTTTTTTTCTACTAACATTCGCTTTAGCGCCGTTCGAGTTTGGCGCTTTACAAGTTCAAGAAAATATGAACGATACACGCGTCGAACAACCGAATCGAATACGCTTTGCACTAAAACGGTTCGCAACGCAGAAACTTATTGGCGAAGACGACGGGCGGCCGCTGACCGTACTATCGTTAGTTTTCGCGCTACACTAGGCGCGATATATGCGTTATAGTTACGAGTAATTCGCTTACCGCCGCCGCTACGGCCACGTAGCGTATTTATATACAATATGGGGAAGATAGACAATGGGATTGAAATTGCCCACCTCTACCCACGCCCCAATCGAGGTGGAATCCCTTTTCCGGGGACAGTAGCGGCGCTTTTGTGTTGGGGGCCCGTCCACCACGCGGACAATGGGCCTGTTGATGAAGATAGCCGCCGAAAGACAAATACGCGGGCGGCGGACGCGTCTTCCAAACTAACTATATCCTCTTGTGTCGTTGTATAGCGTGCGCGTGCGTGTATATATACTTGCACGTATACTTACACGTGTGCGTGTGTGTGTGTATGTGGTAAGGAAATCGAATACCTATATAAATTATACGTACAAAACGAGGGGGAAGACTGCTCGAGCCTCGTCCGTCGCTATATTTATATATTATTATAACGTACGTATATGCCCCACAGTGTACGGTGATTGTGAGATTTTTGATATTTTGCGTCGAGTGCGCGCGTGTAACGCACACACGACGATGTATATATAAAACTACGTGCACCCGTTACCCTCTACAGTAGGTTCTCGTTACAATAAAATAATTTTGTAATTGGACGTATTATACGAACATATATATATATAACGTCCTCGTGAATAGCTGTGGTGGGTACACGCGGATAGGTTAATAGATATGTTACGTTTATATATAAACTCTCGGAGATTCCTCTGTATTATGATATATCCGCCTATTGGATATACGTCCGACGGCGTTCTACGGTACTTCCGCGATTATATTGTGTTGTACGGTCGGTGGATAAACAAATTACCCAGAAACCGATCGTTTCACTTTTTTAACAACTTTAAAACGAATTCGCCAGCCTGGGATTTGTAAGGGACGAATGTTCGACGTTACGTATAGCGCATCCGGTACGGGTTATTAGTTTACTACGTGTACAATCTAACGCCCGACGGAATTATAGACCGAAAAATTAACTCCTTACGTCCAACGAAAAACAGATTACGAATCGATTCTGAAATTGATAGGAAGTGGTACGTTTATTCAAGCAGATAGCGTTAGTCGCTGTATTGTAAACGATCGTACGTAACACGGTCGTCGCGTAAGCGTAATGAAAAACAAAAATATTTTTCGACAACGATTAACGGAAACATTCGATTATTATACCGCGGTATATTTTAAACCGTACGTAAAACCGAACGATTTAAACGTTTATCCGGTAATCGCCGACCATAAAAAATTACGCGTTACGTGAAGAGCGCGTCGTTCGTTTCACGATTCCCTTATAAATCCGACCACGCGTACGGTACATTAATACACACACGGTTGCCCGAACCGACTTGGTCTTTATTTAACCGAATTTCGGGACGGGAACGGTCGGCGGTCGTCGAATGTAGAAAATATTTCCGTACCGCCGACACTGGGCGAATTTCAAAAAAACGCCGTACTCGGTCGTTCTTTGTGTTTGTATAACGACTAAGGTTATAGCGACTACGACAAATCGGCGCGTTTAAATTATTTTACTAAGAAACGCCCGTTGATTATTGTATTCTACAGATTCCGGTTAATATTTAGTCAAGGATATAAATAAAACAATAATCCGTATCTCTACGGTTAACGTAATATTATTCAAATAACGCGGTACGACGCCTATAGGTATGTAGGTAGCTATATATATATATATGTATACACACACACACGCACGTCTTATTCAGTTGTATACGTTTTAAACGGTCTCTCGTAAACAACTAATATTATATAAACACCCGATGTCCAATATGATGTTAACGATTCAATATCCGCCGCGGTAAATAATAATTATAATTTCTATCGCGACGCGGCCAAGCGATATATTAGTTATTCGTAGATAACTGTTTTGATATTTCTGTCGACGAAAGTTCATATATTTACCTACGTGTGCGTAATAATAAACGTAGGCACGGTATTCGGGCGTTTTTAATACGCGTTTGCCGATACTTGATTTCTTCGTACTACATTTTACGTTCGCGTAGTGTTCGTTTCACACGTATTCTGACTTATAAATAATACATACGCGCGTTATTCCAAACGTCTAATAAACGATATTAACGTGTCCGCCGGCCGGTAATTTATTTATTTGTTAATTTTATAGACATTGCTTTTTTGTAGAGCACTCGTAACGTTTTATAATAATAATAATAATACGTTGTAGATATACACAATTAACGGTTTAATGAATAAAATTATAATAGCATAGGGAGAATATTAATATAGGAAATGTGTATGAATATATTTGAATTGATTCGTTTAATATATTTACATTCGACCGTGTCTTATAATGTAAACCTATAAAATAAACGATACATAGTTAATTAAATAATAATAATAATATAACGAAATAAAAATACAAGACCGAATTTTTAAATCAAAATTCGTATTTCTTTAATCGCGTTGTATTACAATTGTAAATTCTAGTCGAAGCGTGTATATTTAATTTAATATGTTACTATTTAGTACTACTTATACCCGTCTATATACATTTATTTATAAGAAGCCAGCAGATATAATAAATTTCAAATATTCGTTAACCAAACCGTAAATATAAGACGCTAGAAAGATTAAATTAACGACGAATAAAAACCGACATTTAAAACAAGCGCAAATTGAAGGAATCGGGTATAGATAGTTTCAATTCAACATATAAACGAAATGAGTGTATTTAACTTAGTTATACGCGCCTATCGAAATATACGTGTTTATTCGTGTATTATCGAAATTATAATAGATATTTACAATTATCCGTTAAAATCTATACACGCGTAAAAAAAATACGAAGATTTAAATAAAATAACATTTCGACGGAAAACGAAAAGAAAGATACGATAAAACTAATAATAACAAGTCGAATCGATTTAAATTCGATTAAAGCTTAATTACTAGATAATATATACACATAATACTGTTGACCAGTTCGATATTACATTCTGTAGTGTGCTACAGTTACAACTACATCTCGCGTTGAATTTTAAATGTATATTCGATACTTTATTACTTTCGTTGGTATATCGTTATATATTATTAATTAAACGTGAATTCGAATTCGCATTTAGTGACGTCTTTTTTCTCCTCGTGTATATATATATACTATGAAATACATTGTGTTTCGACGTTTAGTAATGCAAATTTTAGCGCATTAAAAATCCATTATAAAACAATCGGATAATATTATAAATATAAACATATAAAAAAACTAACCTTAAACATTTATATATATATATATTCCTATAAGTAAGCCAGTTTACCTACATGATCATACGCATTTGTGTAAGTACTTTTATGCAGTCGATAAGCTAAAAAAGCTATAAATTTCCAAACATAATCGATTGATATAAATATATATATATATATATATATAAAAAGAAACACAGTTCGAGTACGAATGCTGCGGCCCATTGCCTCCGTGTTAGGGACATCATAATTAATGGTCTCGCGGTCACCCTATAATATTGTTCTTTTACTTTTATGCGAGTTAAACCGACCACTCGTTGATTTATTAACGAGTTAAGTACCTAGTATAGTAATGCTACTTGTCTTTTAAAAAACAAGAAAAACGATCTTTTTTCTCGATATATATATATACATTTATGCATCGTGTTAAATCGATCGTAACGACATATTCATTACGGTATTGTTATATAAATAAAACAATAATTATCCGACAAATATCAGAAGGTTCTCGCGATATAAATTCAAAAACGCGAAAACGGTTTTCATTCCGACTTTTTAAACTATTACGATATACGAAAATGAAAAACGAAATAATTACGATGTCGAAGAGTAAATACGACTTTACGGGAAAAACAGCGGGGTCTCGATTATACGGTTTCGTGCGAAAAAAGATTATTAATTAACGGACGGCGTCAGACTCCGGGTTTCGATTGCAATTTAAATAACGCCGGAAAGATACGTTAAGCAAAAAAAAAAGAATATGAAACTTTCGTAATTATTCGGACGTTTATTATAGTTTCTAAAAGTCGAAGTTTGAACGTCGGAGTTCAACGCGCTCAGTGCCGTCGTCCGGTATTAAAATAACGAATAACAAATAACGGAAATCTATCATTTTCGCCAATCGTGAGAGTATTTCCTGTACGTACGTAATAATAATTTCGTAATCTTTTATCGCTTTCCGTAATTTACGCGGTCCCAAAATGCATTATTCGCCGGTAGTGGCGACTTGCACGTACACCATGTACTTAGGACACTAGGTATTCCCATGGCTTTGAGGGGCCTTTACCCTGACGCACCTTCTATTGGCTACTTAAGGAGCGCCATGGCACGTGAACGCGAAGGCCACGGGTCGTCATAGGGGCCACCAGCACCGAAAAATAGTCACAAAATCCGTACCATCTTTTTGGAGCAGGACGACTGGTGTCGTCCTATGTACTTAGGACAGTAGTAGTATATCCGCGGAACGTAAAACCGTTTATTAAACCGCTACGAAAGAGTGCGCCAATATTTTTTTCGATAAACGAATCGATCATTTTGGCAGTGGCGCGAATTAGTTTTTGTGAAAATTTTAAAAAAAATTCTAAAACCGACGAGTGGTGTCGACAAATACGTTTCTCAAACCGCGTTGTCGATGTGAAAAAAATACGAAGGGTCGTTTACTTAATAATCAGTGGGCAAATTACCGTTGAGTCATACACCGCCCTTACGCTCGTCTGAAAAAACTTCGGACGTCATTATCCGCGCGTATACAAAACGTAAAGTTGTTGACCGTTTGACGACTATAATTGTAGTCTACAAACACGTGACACCCTATATCAACGTCGATAATCACGTCGCGGATATTATTCCTATATATTGTACGAAGTTACACTACGTGGGTAATACCGTTAGTTCGTGTTTGAAAATCCGCGTACGTTCGTTGAAATTACAAAAAAACCCTTTCGAGTACGGAATGTAATCAATTACGAACGAGCCGTTTTCAACATCGAAGTACTCGTAACGTATAAAACGATTTAAACAGAATTAAACTTACGTTTCATACATTATTTAAGTATCGAAACATCCGATTGTATGAATCGCGACGTTTGGCGCGAATCGAAATTCGATCAAAATCAACCGATTTGTTCCGAAAACGTTACGTGCATATTGGGTGATTCCTGAACGAGAACGACGTTTTCGGTATTTCGGCGCACAATTTGCCCGTCCTTGGCGTTGTATACAAAGGCTTATCCTAATGACGTTTTTCACGGCCGACATTTTTCGAACACTTCGTCCCGTCCACCTAATCCGTACGTACGAAAAAAATCCGACAAAATAATACGAGTCCCCCGTGATCGTACGGACGTAGATCGATTTCGATAATTTCGGCACGTCTTTTTACAGACGGGGTGTGTTAACTTACGTTAACATTTTGCCTATGACAGTGTAAAAGTCACGTCGACGGCACGACCGCCGGAACAATTTTGAAATAAACGGTCGAGGAATAGCGAGCTTCGTACGGGCCAGCAGCACCCGTGGTCGGTGTGGCGCGAAAAAACCCATTGTGGGCGTCGGCGCGCGCGCGCGTTCGCTTCGGCGTGCCGCCGCCTCGCCGAGTGAGCGCGTCGTCGGCCGCGTCACAATAGCTCTACCGTGGGGCATTGTTCGCCGGCCGCCGCAGCCAATACAATCGTTCGTCACGGCCCATTGTGCCACCCGCCACCGCGGCCGCCTACCGCCGTCAGGGATCCCTGCGGTTTCGTGTATTCGGGCGCGCGTGCAACCCGCCGGACGGATACATAACGCGCGAACGGGCGGTAAGGCACCGAACTCGAAATTTTTATAAATAACCGGTATAGCTTATACGGACGACAACAAGTTGTCTCGGCCGGTCCTGGAGTCGAAAAAAGTTTCGCGGGCCGTTCCGGACGATCGATTTTACCGAATAAAACGTTACTCGCGTATATTCCGAACGCGATTTGTTACGACGAACACGGCCGTTCGTTTCTTTCAATTGGAACGCGCACGCGCCTAAGGGGCACAATTAGTACATTCGATACGGGCTGGTACATAATACGTAACGGACACCGAACTCTCGATCGTAACGGACGGCGGAAAACAATAATACGAATAAAACGTAAAATACGCGCGGCGTGCTTTTCGGTGGGGTAGTGTTCGGTGGTCATCCGTTAACGACGCTCTGGAGCGTTGTTTATTTTGTTTAAATCTGTCTTCTATTTCGCGGACCGAGAAGATCACGACGCCGTTTGCGTCCGATACGTCCGGGGACGACGGGAAACGCCTACCGTAAACAACGAAAATAAAGATAATCGGATACCGAAACGCGCTTTAGATGAATATACGTGGGGCGAATATCGTATTCCGATATAACCGAACGAACCTATATGTACCTAAATATATATATACATATATTGGCGGCGAATATTATTAATTTTGAGACGCCCGTCTCGCGTTGTTGAACAATATCAACGACGGTTCGTCGCCGTTCGCGTATTTTGCTACAATTACGTACGTTTACGCCATTTCGTGTTACTCCGCCGCGTAACGAAACGTACTCCGGTTTTACGTTTACAATTTATAAATTAGTAATCGACGTTCGTTCGTCGGTTTACACGCTTACGTTCGTATTTCTCAAACGCAGGGCACCATATATCCGTATATAAACGACGGTCCCCGATTTCCCCCGATTCGCCGTTTTCCGTCGTCCGAACGTTTCGATC
Source organism: Geopemphigus sp. TES_GeoC_2020 (assembly GCA_025469175.1). Taxonomy (NCBI): domain Eukaryota; kingdom Metazoa; phylum Arthropoda; class Insecta; order Hemiptera; family Aphididae; genus Geopemphigus; species Geopemphigus sp. TES_GeoC_2020. The sequence continues at coordinate 33,241 of JAIPRN010000655.1, forward strand.
CGTTTTCGCGATAGAAATATATAAATTTGTTTACAACTCACAATATTACGTATTTATAAATACGTATAATACCTATATACATATACTCCTACACGAGTTCGTCGATTGTTCCGCTTTTTACTAAACGGTTTTTATAATTAAACATTCTCGGGGTTTTTTTTTTTGAAAAAAAAAGAAGCAAATCCTATTAAGGAATATTTGATTTACACGATCGATTAATGATTTCTACAATATAATGAATACAATATTACGTATGCGATTTCATATGAAATTATACAAGTGTATACTTATAAACGTACCGAGTGTGTAGGTTTGACAGTGTCTCGGCCATATGCACGACGCGACAAGAGTCGTTTATATTATACGTGTAATAGGTATACATATCGTATGTGTGTGTGTGTGTATATCTAAGTATGTTACATCGATTCGTTAATACAATCAACGATCTGTCGGACGGAGTCTAGTAATTTACAAACACGCCGATTAGAGATCGTACGACAATTACGTATAGTCGGTTAGACGCGAATTTTACGAGCTCGTGAACGTTGGATTCCTACACGAGAAGTGTTCAATAGCCCCGACTCGTTCGTGCCTGAATTTCAATACATATTATTCGCGTAGATTCCGACTTTCGACTTCGGAAAGTCGAACACGTCGATGGGACCCGCCCTTTGGAGACGAACACCCTCTTATTACTTTCGTTTAAACAATTTTCGACTTTATTACGTCTTAAGGTTGGACCTATCGGCCGTTTCAATTTTACCCCAGCACGTCTTTTGGTTCCAAAAGACACGCGCGTACTCACTACGGGCGTTACGCGCTGGAATTTTACAATATCTTTTTGTCGGCGTTAATTACAACGCGCGATAAATTCGAATTAAATATTTTCGAACGAATTTTAACGAATTATACGTAATTTCGTTACGATTTCAACAATATTATTGTTCGAATAGTCGAGCGGAAAATTATTGTTTACAAATGTCGTTATTTTTTACAAATTGATTTCACAAAAACGGACCGAAGTCGTTCTTAGTTTCACCCTTCCTCGCTCGCGTGCCACCCGCTCGTGATTATTAAAACGCTGAAAATTCACGACGTGACGAAATATTTGTCGGATTTTCGCCGCGATAATTATTATTTCTTAACGTTAACGGAAACCGACCTAAGGAACTTTCTAAACGTACGACGTTATTGGGAACGTCTAAATAAAAAAAAACCAACTCGTTCACGAACAGACGCTACGTCTCCCGTGTATAGTATACACATTTCGTTGTTGTCGATTTACATAAACCCGGTTAACCGTTAGTACGACGCATAGAGGTATCGTTAGAGTTGTCATTGAAACGTTCAAAGTATTAGCGACTTGATACGTTATTATCTGAAAATATTTTCGGCCGGTGTTACGTTAATACGGGAAAAATTCAACTAATCAAAACGTTAACGAATACGACAAACGTGATCGGGAATAATATACGAAATATTTATTGAAATGTCACGTCGGTGTCACGAGACGACCGTAGGTTATAATAAAATCGCGTTTCGACGTTTTAACGAGTTGGATATTCGGGTTTAGTAACGTTCGTATCGTTCGTATTTAATCGTCGTTGTACGGTCACGATTGAACATATAATTTGAACGCGTCAAGTCTCGTCTAACTCGACAAATCGGCGACTCTGACGTACGAAATGCACAAAAACGGCGACGTTCGAAGACGCGTACGCCGAGCCAATCAAACGCGTTTGTATAGCGCGAACGATTTTTCGAAGGTCGCGAAATCGTCGGTCGACTTTTAGAAACTTATACAACCGATCTCGAAAGCCGAATGTTACGCGATATTAAAATAATAGAAACGCGAACGAACGGACACAACTCGAACGCTATCGGCGCAGTACGAAAAAGTGGCGGTCCCGGCAGGGAAAATTGCGGCACGTTAGGACCGTGAGGGAGACCAGACAGTCGATTGGAACTAACTTCGACGAAAACTCTGCCGAATTCGTAACTAACCGTCGGTCAATTATCCGTTTGAAAAATACGTATCGACCCGTAAAACAACGTCCGCATATAATAATGGCCCGTCGGATTGTCTCGATTTGTCGTTAGAAGCATTTCGTCGGGGCCGTCATTCACACCGCGCGTATCCGGTCGCTCGGATATTTTGCCGACACGCGCGCGTCGTCGTACCGCCCCGTTCGTACGTCGAAAACGCGGCGATAGGTACGCGCGATACGTATAGGTGTACCGAAGTCGTCGGCGTCTACAACGGACAAACGCGCGGCGGACTGCTGTCGATGTCTTAATTTACGATATAAGTCGGCGGCGACGGCGGCGCGGTGGAGGCTGCGCGTGATAAATTACACCGGATGGACGAAAAGAAAAAAAAAAACGGCGCACGTAAAATAAAACGTGTACCCGCGCGCGACTAATATACGCGTCGAGGACAATCGTCGTCCCCTGCGTGCGTGTGTGTACGTGCGTGCGTGTGTGTACGTGTATATGAAAATGCAATTACCGCTGTAGAAAAAACGCGCACACGCTCGCACAAGTCCCCCGAAGATAAGGTCTCTCTCTTTCTCGGTCTATATATGGGTCGGTAAGTAGGTAGCTCGCGCGTTTGCACGTACGTGTGTATGATTTGTGCCCCAGTGGCGACAATATCGGCGCGGTAGCAGCGACTCTATACGGCCCGATGTGTTCGCGAGGCGCGTACGCGATATATACGTAATGTATTCGCCGTTGCCGACCGAGAGCGTCTGTCCGTTTCCCCTCCGCTCATCCACCCGTTCTATCCGCGTATTGCTCTCTCGTTATTTGTTTTTTTTTTTTTTTTTGTTTACTACTTCAGGTATCCGTCGTCGCTCGGGTTAATTAATGCGTTTATAATACGGCCGGACACGGGTGTATATACACACGAAACGATCGTCGGAAACTCGGGATTACAAACGTAACACCCTCTGTACACACACACACCGCCCGGCCCCTTCGTACGGTACTCGGGAAAAAAGTACATACTCGAGTTTCGAAATGTGTGTGTGTGTGTGTGTGTGTGTGTGTGTGAAGGGAGGCGTACGAGACGCGTGTACAATTAAAACGTGTAACAACGCCTTTGCTCTCTCTCTCTCTCTCTCTCTCGTTTGCGTATTTTTTTACGTGTGTCGTTGGCATATTATGTCCGGTCCGTCGGCGGCCAGGTTAGCGGACCGGAAACGGTCCTCTGCAAACGACGGCAAAAGGCGACGCGGTGTTTTCCTCGTCGTGGGCGTAACCGGCGACGCGCGCCCCGATAATAATGGTATATAGCGAACAGACGCCGACTCGCCCCCGTTCTGTCCGCGGAACGTCTAAAATAAGGGGAAATTATACGGACAAACGAACAACTACGTTTTCAAATCCTCGATACTGCCGACGACCGGTGAGAGGGGGTGGGGTGTGTTTTTTTACACTCGAATCGAACGCCGTACGTTATTCGGCTTTTACGTCCGTTCGCCGCGTCGTCGTTATATACTTGTGTCGAATATTCGACGACGGTAGAAATCGGTAGGATTCGCCGTACATTGGAAATCGTCGTCGGGACGGTTCTCGTCGCCTTAAACGCCGCAACTAGTCGGCCTATTACTTTCGACCGAAAGAATTACGCGTACTATTTTTCGTAAGCCGCGCGGTTGAATTGTATTAATAAACGCGTATACGTTCGACCGTAGACCCGTAAGGGTAATTCGCGGCTCCCAAAAACGTAATATTTCGAATTAAAGCCGAAAGTCGCCTGTACGATGTCGTCGTGAACTACCGATTTTCGTCGGTAACTACCGATTTTCGTCGGTAACCGAAATCGTCGCGGAACGGCTCGTCGGAACGTCGCACCGTATTTCGCGAATACCGATAATAAACGCGAAATACGCGTGTACGATTTACTCCAAACCTGTGCGCAATCATACAATTCTATCGAACGCAAACACAATTTGCGAACGTCTACTTCGGTTCGTTTCAAATTGTCGACAACGCGATAGTTATTGGACGACGCGGCGGTATATTCGAATAATGGCCGTAAAAGTATTCGAGCGATAATTTCTAGATGGCGATCGGTATTGATTTATATCGAGATCGCTTGATTTTATAAACTCGTTCGAAACGACGAAAAATTAACGATAAGCCTTACCGTTACTTATTTACTGTTACTTGCACGCCTAATTATTGTAATTACAACGAACGGCATTGTACGGTTTTTCGTTCCGTTTGATTACTGGCGATTTAACGTTTAATCGCCGGTCGTTTTATTAATTCGACTTGGAGCTTATTCGAGTTGGTTTTATCCGTTTACGGTTCCGTTCGCCCGCGAATAATTCAAAAATACCGAACGTAACGAAAAACTCTCGTACCTTTTATACCAGTTTGCGAAAATATGTACGTAAAAATTAAAACTAACAGAACAACATATAAGCATCTGTCCATACCTACCTATAATACGTATTCGTATATGTATATAAAGGGACGAGAAATAAATCAAAACTCGACGTACAGTGTACACACACACACGCGCGCGCGCGCATAGATGTTGAACGTGGGCCGACGCCGCGCGGGCCGTGTATAAGAATATTATGATATTGCGTCGGGTAAAATTTATCGTCGGAGTGTCAATAGCAATAATTGCGGCGTGTATAAAATATATATATTGCGCGTACGCACGTACTGATAATGAAATGACGATGGTGTGCGTAGAATGGAATATACGAAAGGCGGTTCGTGAAAAATTGTTCGTAAAATTCGATTTTGGCTCGTCGTCCAACGAAATAGTTTACCGACAGTATTTGGAACGGCGAAACATCGAGTATACTCGTACAAATTACGAACGCGTTTTCGTTCCGTTTTCACGAACGTTCGTAACGATTTGAAACCGTCGTCTTTACTGCGCCCAAATTGACATAACAAACCAGCCGGGCGATTATAACGTACGCTATTATTACGTTAAACTGGGCCAACACACACGCGCCCGCGCGTATATATTAACGGTTGATCACCTCGCGTACAAGTACGAAACCAATTGCCAACGTTCGTCGATAAATCGTAAATATTATTTCGAAACGAATCGTTTTCTTACGCACGATTATATATTCCGTCGTGTTTGTAACTTCTTACACAAATATAATAATCGCGGGACGCTAATTTCGAATTCATATGCGCGTATACTTGTTTCGGAGATTCGTTCGGATTTCTTTTTCGCCTGTCGTCGACCGCGGTCGCGTACACGGGCCAGAAATTCAATATATTATTACGTAGACGTGCCCTAAGTACCGGCGAGCGAAAAAACCGTAACCGTCGCCGCGTGCGGTTTCCGTGTCCATATCGGCGTATCCCGTCGCGAAATTTGTATCGAAAACATAAACTGTGGACGCTTTTTGTTTACAGCCGGTCGACGCAATCTAGTTTTGTCCTCTGGCGGCAAAACACGCGACGAGTTATTACGGAAATTTAATTACGCTTCTAAGGAACACACGTCGTACCTACACGCCTTAGTCAAACGCACACGCACATATGGGTACGGTGTGCGTATATACCGTTACACCGTCGACCACTATAAAACGTACGGAAACTTTACGTTATTTTATTCGGCCCTATTATTATATTACGAAAGCGTAATCGCCTATTTCGTATTATACGCGCGTTTATATTCGGAACCGAACGGCCGCATATCGTGGAAACATTTAAGCCTTGGTCGTAAAAAATTGGACCGCGCCGACGTTCGCGACGAAATACGTAATCGATTAGGTTATAAATTATTTTCTCGTGTATATACGCGACGTGTTGAAGCTCGTTTAAAAACATTGTATTTTCGTATTAATTGTGTACGAGTTTTAATTTATTAACGGGGTTTTTTTTTTACAAATATATATATAATAGTTTAGTAATCGGCGAGAAAAAAACGCTATCAAGTCACGTTCTGACTACAACGATGGCGTCCGAACAGTTTATTCGGATTTTAAATTTTGGTCGCTCGGTAAATTTGACGTTGAAATAAATATACCCAAATTCGACGTTCGCTGAAAATTGCCGGTGTCGCGTTCGGGCGGACCGAAACGCGCTGTATAGTACACTATTAGATCCAAATACGATCTATGACGAAACGACAAACCGTCATGGCGTCTACGTACCGTTGTCGATCATATTACGTCGCGTTTACGGATCAAACGAACGGTTTTTCGACGCCGTTTTATTCGCGTAAATCGATTATTTTTAGTGTTCGTTCTTGTTTAACGCCCCCCCCTCCGTTCTTCGCCGCCGTTTTCTATATATCTTCCGTCAATCCTAACCGACGTAATCGCCGTTATATCGCCGTACGTCCGATTCCCGGAGTCCGTCGTCGAATTATTTCCCGACACACGAGTTTAGGGTGCGCAAATTACACGTACGACATATGTATATAGTAACGTTGTACGGGCGCGTGTTTATTAATCGTTTTCGACACGATACGTCGTTTTTGTTTAGAATATTTTAGAAAAACGTTAAAACGCAAATGACGACAATCATAACAACGGCGTGTTCGTTAAACGAAAATATTGTTTATCTATATATATATTACAACCGGCACAACGGGTCTCCTTCGTTAAATCCGCCTCCGATTTCGACGACATTCCACGCCCGGGACAAATTTCAGCCTGGAGCGACGCGGTTGGCCCTTCGTTCGGGTACCGCGGGTCCGGGCGCTATAGTAGTAAATTGTCATCGCTCTCGCCGGTCGCGCGACACGTGTTTTTCGAAACTTCTCGGTTACGGTCGGGGGTTTTTTTTTCCAAACGAAATAGACGTAATCCCGCGAGAGAAGTTGTCATAAGAAGAAAAGAACAAAACTATCGAACGAGTATAATATACCTATCCGTGTACACGTACGGCGCGGTCTTCTTGGGTGGCGTCGCATGACAATATAATATATATATATATATATATACACGCGTATATGTAAAATATCTTTATATTATTATAGCGCGCGCAAGTGCGTTTCTACTGGCCGAGGAGGATTAAACGAGATACGAACGGCCCGGCAACTGGTTTTGGATTATTATCGACGCGAAGAGTTATTATTACGCGCGCGGTTATTTTATTATTATTTTTCCCTAGCGTCTCCGCGCGGCCAGTTCTCGCGCGTCTTGTATCGTTTGTTTTTTCGCGGACTACGTCCGGAGATCGGCTAAACTCGGTCGGTGTTCCTTCGGCGCTCTATAACGTTCGAATGCCTTGGGCCGATCGGAAATCCGTCGAAATCGCTCGATTACGTATTATTATTGAAATCGGAACGGTACTTGCGCGCGGACACGATCGGATCGTCGATACTCGGCTGATATTCCGTTTTTGTAAGACGACGTACGCGAACCCGTAAACCGTTCGAATACGAACGTCGTAATTATACGCCGATTATTGTCATAACCGTACGTTATTGTTTTCTACAAATCCGATCGAACAACTAGCACGTTGACCGATCGTCCCGTCGTTATAATATAATCGCCGTGTAAAGCGCGATTCGTAATAAATATTTTACTATTGATCGAAGAGCGCGAAATATATTTTTAAAAAAAAATTTTAAGTTAAACCTCTACAACACTCCCTTATTCGGGAGTCGAACTATTACGAGCGTTTTTAATTTTTCTTTTTAAATTTTATAAGACAATAAATTAAACTGTAGTTGTTACTACGTAATTATAGAACCATTATACGATACCTAATTTTCGCGTTTACCTTCGTTATTTTTACAACATGCCTAAATACGGAATTCGACGGAACCATTTCCTTCGTGAATGTTAAACGAATAACGAAAATGACGTATTAAGTGCGACGTATACTATTACGTCGGAAAACGTATCATAGTGTTGACGGGCGGGACAATATTAGACTGGTTTATCGCCGGGTAATTTGTAATATACGCGTGTAGACGATAATCTTGGTCCCGTCTCACGCGTACCTAATATTAATATTTTATTATTGGGTATAAAACGTTTAATTAGACCGAAAACAGTGTACCAAAAACAGCTTTAGCTCTTTTTTCGTACGCAGCGAACCGAAGACCACGAAGAAATTGTTTTTTATATTAATTCGGTTCGTGCGCGAGTTATGCGCGAGTTTATCGTTTAAATTGTATTCGATATTAGGTGAAATCGTCTTTCGATTCGAAAAGAAATCGACGACGTTCCTGATAGAGTAGTAAAACGATTTAATTAACCGAAGAAATGGATTTAGTCTTGAGCTCGGAATGCCGTACAAAATAATAGTATACTCGTGTATATAAAATTATAAATTACCGCCGACATTGTTATCGTCAGTTTTTGTGTGAATTTATTTTTAAAAAATCGCGAAAAATAAATATTTATTTCTAAATTATCCGAAAGGAACGCGTTATTGCGCTATGGAGTCGAAATTTCATCCAATTGAATATACGCTCGTATCGCCAATACATTTTTTTCTCGGTTCGTCCGCTATTTCGTATTCAAACAAATTCGATTATTGTTGCGACGGACGCGACATCTAACTCGTTAACTACAACCGTACTATTCATTAATTGTAACTGAGTTATTATAATTTACGCGAAAAATGTTTCTTATTAACATTATTAACTCGTTAGCGTATAATATTACTCTCGGATAGGGTTAAAATTAGCGGCCAGCTTTCGAACGTTTGTTGTCGCATATTTTCATACATAATGCGTAAATTACAAAAACCGATTGTTTCTCTTCTATAATTTGTTCAATTTTAAGGCGATCCTTGTGCCTGACGTTATCAAAGCTCCGAAAATTTCACCGCGTGAGCAACGTTTTATAACGAATATAAATATAAAAATATATATATATAGCGTATATGTAGACGTGTCGTTCAAAATGGATCAATATTTCAGTCATACGTCACCGCCGTCAATTTTCGGAGATTAAATCAGCGAGACGGGCAGGCCCGAAAAGTGTACCGATTCGAAATTTCGCACAAAGCTTTGTGTCGACGAGGCGTTACACATTTATATATATATATGTACGCGTAGTGCTGCCGAGACCACGCGGTAAAACGAAAACGTAATTAATTTCGATTTTAAATTTATACCGATTATACGTTTACGCGATATTTTGATAAACGCGTGTACCCGAATTTAGAACGGCCGAATCGTGTACGCGCCGAGTACAATGCTGGGTTTTCACACGGTTTTACGAAACAACGCGTTTTATAGCGTGTACGTTGGAAGAAAGAAAATTATCCGTTTTTTAATCGCTACGCTAAAAACGAATATTTTTATCAGTATTACGTAACGGTCCATCACACGGAAAGCCATCTTTATACTTCGCGTCTAACGAACGATTAAAAACGTAAAATACTTTATCACTATTATTGTCAGGAGGAAAAAAAAAGTATTAATTTGTCGCTTTTACGCGTATTGTACGTCGAAAGCCCCGTTTTTTGTAATTAAAAATTAAATTTATCTTTTTCCACCGAATTAAAAGGGACTTTTTCCGTTTAACACTTTAAACTTAACTACGGTCGGAAATAAGTTGCCCCCGCCTCCCCCCGCGGGGATATGTGACGTATATAGGAGCGGCTTTTTGTGGCAAACTACCATCGTACGAATACATGTATATGTATGTATATTCGAATTCGACGTGTCTCGCTCTGCGCGCATTGTATGTTTATCGATCGCGCGGGAGGCGGAGTAAAATATGTGAATACGATCCTCCCCGGGACAAGCGGCGTAAAATATTATATAGATATTTATTATAAACGTACGAAACCGCTTTACAATTAGCGGACATTAGCGGACCGTACGTATAGAGCGCACGTATTGATTCGTTTTTCGTTATTATTATTAATAATAAGTATATAGGTAGGTAGGTAATAACTATATAGACGCGTATACGCCGCGCGCCGGTTCGTGCCGTTGTTGTTATTATTTTTTTCAATTAAAATATCGCTACGCCACCTTATCGCGAAACGTCACGTGGGACGTTGTGGCGGGTCAATCGTGGAAAGAAAATTAAACGTTCCAACGGAGTCTATAGTTTAATACCTATTATAATAACGTAATACCGCTCGAAAGCACGAACTACACTTTCCGATCGATCGGTTCGCCGCTGTAGATCGTTCGCGTAGCACTCCACACGTTTCATTGGATACGCGTATTGCGCGTTCGAAAATCATTTTTGCACCGCCGTTCCCGTTCGTTTCGTGAACCACGAATATAGTACGACCCGGTACGGCTGGCCCGGTGGGGAGGGGTTTTGACATAAGGGTGTCGATTATGAACACAAACGGTTAGGTTCAAACGAATTCCGACTTGTTGTTTTCGCGGCGCTTAAGCGGTATATTTCGCGTCCGAAATTCGACCGACGATACTTTCGAATTTTCTTTCCGTATATATACCTATAACACGACGACGCCGGTATAATACGTATGCATAAATAACGCGTTATAAACTTTCCATCTTCTAAGCGAAACGTACCGTACCCTATGTAGTATAATGTGTGTACAGCGCGTTACGGTCGGGTCGACGCAATATGTTCGGCTAATAGTTACCCGGACGTGCGCGGTTCGAAACTTCGCGTGGTTACGCGAGTACGTAGCGAAAACGCTCGCTTCCCGAATCGATTTACTATTACGATCGTTTTTATTTTTTTCAATTTCGCGCGACTTACAACTTTTCGTAGACGATTTACGCGCATACACGGTACGATATATTTGCACTATGTCGGTGATGATAACTGACGTTGATCAGATTTGATTTCGAATGTGCGAAGTTCGCCTCTCGGTTTTATTTCGCTCGCTCGAATTTCACACTAATTATTCCGATTTTTAATAGTAAAATACCGCCGTATTTTCTAAATCGTAACCGTAAATCAAACGTAAAAAATATGTTTTCCGTTCAAAGGTGCGGCGGAATCGTATATTATACGCTTCGTACATATATATATTATAACGAGCATTATTCGTATATTTCTATTTTAATTAGTCGATTAAAACCGTTAAATGGCTTTGTACACGTACAATAAGTAGCGCGTTGTCACGGGTGTAATAAAAACAAAACGCCGCGGATATAAGCGGAGACAAATTGTGTACGCCTCGGGTTCCCGTAAATTAGGTATTATAATTTTCTTTCCCACACGCGCCCTGCCGGCGCAGTCGTGTTCCCACGACGACACTCTATATTTGTACACACACTATACGAATATACCGCGCCGGCTATTCGATAATCATGTTTTAGGGCATACCGGAAGATTTCCGCGAATTTAAATTTCCCACGGTAACCGCGTTTCGTTATTTAGCTAGTTCGTCTCGTTTCGTTTTTGTTCGTTCGTTGTCGTCCATTACGGTTCAAACCGCACGATCGACGCATCTTGGACAAAACTATTCGCTATACCTCGTGATTCTCGCGAGTTGTTCTAATGCGCCGCCATCGTACGTAGACAACCGAAAATAACGCGCCTCGTTTCTCGGACGTATTACGAACGTAAATAAACCGTATTTTACCATTACCGTCTTTCAATTATTTCATCCGTTAACCGGAAAACAAATCGTTTCGCCGTATTATTCGTAGGTAGCGGAACTCCGTAATAACGACCCAATTAGACGTTCGTATTTAATATATACTCGTTGGAAATACACCACTTACAATATATATGTTATTCTGGAATAGTTAACGAACTTTAATCGAAAAACATTGTTCCGTATTCGTGAAACTCTTTACGTCGAAATATACGTACATAATTTGTTGTAAATAGATATATATATATACAGACGCAATCAGTAAAAACGTATGGTTCGATAAGTAATTTTTTTTTTAATTTATCGTATATATAAATTGCTCTTATAACCTATTGTATAGGTTCTATAAAATTAGACAATTAATAGGTACTTATTATCCGTGTAGTATACGTACCGTAGCGATTATACTACGTATTATAATAACGTTTTTCGAGAAATCGTATATTTATTATAATTATTCCCATTAAGCGGAGTTCGAGACGATAAATTAGCTACAAATTATCGAACACATAGCGTCAAAACTTTTCTAGGTAAATAATTGAGAGAACAATTTCAATACGCGTAAATTCCTTAAAAGTAACGTCACGTTTTAAACCATTTATATTTAGATACGAATGTTTGTTCGTACGTAATATATTTCGCTACCGTAGTCCGAGAGCGACGACGTGTGGCACATGTGCCCCATCCCCGTCCAAAATGTTCATTTCGGCTAACTTAATTTATCCGTAGTAACTCCGTGCACGAATGGTACGAAACACCCAATCTGGGTTTGTAAAAATACGAGCCATTTTCTGCGAAATCCTATTCGGCGTTTAGTCGCGCGTAACGCGATTAACCAAAACGCGATCGTATATTTTCGTATTTCGACGTATTTTATTGGATTTTTCGGGCGCGTACGGTTTGTAGCGCGTAGCTTAACCATTTGGTCGTACAATTTGCTCGTGTGTCGCGTTATCGTACGAAATAGATTTACGTCGAGAACATCAAATACGAACGATATGTTTGTGAAGTATATTGGATCGGTAAGAATGAAATCAACGAAACGCTTAGTATTACGGAAAAACTGATTTTAGTTTCTAATCGTTCAAACGGTAAGTTTTCCTCGTCGAAAGTACGCGAGATTATTTTGAAATAAAAAATATCGCGTATATTCCCTCGTGTATTATCTACGAGGCTCGTGAATTTGTACGTGTCCCCCGATAATCATATTTAACGTCGCATTATGTTCGCTGTCTACGTTATGATTTATCGATACGAAAATGGGTAACGGGTATCGTTAACGCAGTTTTATCGAATGAAAACCCTACCCTACCGGGCACGAGCCGTCATTGATCCGGCGAGTTGAAGAGTAATACCGGCACTACTGACGTGACGACGGCGGGGAAATTTCGTGCCCCGTTCGCGATACGTTTCCGGTTGGCGGCGCCGGTGTACTACAATTCGTCCGAGGTACCGATTTACGACTGTTTACTAATTTATCGGCGACCATTTACCGAACTAGAATAATACATTAGCCCGGCGAACTCGTATCCGGCAAGTAGGACACTGAACACGTAAGTAATTCGATAATCATTCGATTCGATTATCGCTAACCGTATTCGTAGATGAACATCGTCACTAACGCGACGTTTGGAAATTATTATTGTTTTTTCCGACCAATCCCGAATTCCGTATACAACGGTCCATTGGTCGCGCTGGGAGCGCCGAGTTTTGTGAAAAAATTAAGGCGCGCCGTCTCCTATAGGTTTTATGGGTCGAAAAAAATCGGGCGCATTGTCCGTCGATTACCCATCGAAAACACGCGTAACGGAAACAGCGACGGGACGTTAATAAAACACGTACGCGCCGGTTCGTCCACGTCGGTCGCGAAACGAAACGACGGCTGGTGGTGATTGTGGCAGGGTCGATCGTTATCGGATCTCGATGGCGGTTGCGCGGCGTCTCGTGTTCAAAGGCGTTCGGTGTCCAATCGATATTTTCGAACGGCTTCGCGTAATCGGTCGCCCCGGATTCGTTCCACTTTCGACGATCCGCCGCGATTTGTCTAAACCGATTTCGTTCATCCGCGACCGTCGTTTACTGCGTTCCCGTAGCGTTTGACGACGGAATGTCCACGCTGTACAGCTTCCCGTCGTCCAGGTTCCGTCGGTTGTTTTTTTTTTTGTTCTCAAGAACGAAACGGATTTATTCGTTAAATTCCCCGACGGACCGACGCTAATAATAGTAACGTCGTACCCGTTTAATAAATATCGCCGGTTATTTCTTTCCTTTAGTACGGCGGCGCCCGACGGAGTGAATAACAAGTTTACGTTTTCCGTTTTACGATTAAGTTTTCATTGCGTCGGTATTATGTACCGGCGTAATGAACTAAATATACATAATTTAAACAGTACTTTAGGCTATATATACAATTACGGCTTTATCTTTTGATGATCTTTAACCCTTTGACTTTATTTATTTACGAGTAAAAGTTATTTATGTTTTTATTAGCCTATAATATAGCGATTAATTAAAGTTCGGGAAACGATTTAAATTTTATTTAAAAACTCCCGTTAATAAATAATGCATAACGCCCGCGCGTAACGCGGTCCAAGCCGACGTCTCGTGGAAGGCGGGCTCGCCGCGTACGGATATTATTATTACTATTGATTGTTTATTACGTTTCGGTTTTACGTACGCGCTGGGCCGTTCGCCATACACGAATTAGTCCGGGGACGCCGATCGCGTTATTGGCCGCCGCTAATTTGTGTCCATGTACGCGCGCTCGTGTTCGGGGATTAGTTTTATCGGCGGGTACTCCCGGCCGCCAATCGTTTATTCGGTACCGCGCGCGCGGGTTGCCCGCACACCGAAACGGACGACCGATTTGCCCAAAACGGTACTTATTTACGAAACGCGTAAATAATAATAACAATCTCGTCGACGCATCGAAACTCGGAAAATCGCTAGAAACCGTCGGCGTCCGCTCGAGTCGTCGTACTGCCGGTTTATTATTATTTATCGACGATCGACCGACGAATATTATTATTAACGACGTACGGCGGTATTTGTACAATATTTACGAGCGACGGAAAAGTATGTTACGAATTTGGCCGTAGTGGAAAAGAAATGTTTTTAAAACGACTATTTCCGTTTCCATAACCTGTAGCCGACACAACGTGAACTTTGAGTAGTTTAGTATTCGCCGTAATATATATGTATATATATTATATTCTTCTCTGACTACGCATCTCGCGGTGATTTATCGCGTCGTCTCGAAACTATTTTTTATTTTGAGCGACGTGTCTATAAAAATAATTTTTATTACGCTAGTATTGTATATATATATATATTATACACGACTGAACGCGATAACTTTTGTTCGATATTTGAAAATTCGGTTTTTGTATTCGAATAATCGTAATACTTTGGCGCTATTAATAAACGTATTTAATCGCGAAAGAACCGAAATAAAAATGGAAAAACCGCGTTCTATTTTTCTCGTGAATTCCGGTTAGCCAAAAGTATATTTTTTAGAATAATTTTCGTACACGATACAACTTTTATTCGCTTACGCCGTTAATTTTGAAACGATTGTTCGGATTTATTTAAATAAATAAATGAATATTAAAAATAAACGAATTTTTAAATTTCATTCGTTAAATCGACGTTATTCGATAGCGGCCGCCTACTGAAATAAACGTTTTCATAAACTTCCGAACGTTATAAAAAATAAGCGACGATTAATAAACGCGTCTAACGGTAACGTTTAGCGAAAAAAAAATTGATTAAAAAAATAGGGCGAAATGACGGAAACGTCGATAATTATAGTCGCGAAAAAAATCGGAAAATGTGTAATCGTCCCGCGATTATTAACAAAAACTAAAAAAAAAAAAATACTTAAAAATATACGCGTACGTGTAAATACGTCAGTTCTGTTACGCCGTTTACTATATATTAAATTTTCTTTACGTATTTTATAGAAACATACGGGGATTGATATAGTTGAATACCTAGGATCGAAAATACGACGCCGTTAGGAATGTGAAAATGATCGAAAATATAATGGGCGAAGAAAACGTAAAACAGTAAATAATTGCGTACGGCCGCGTAATAATTATAATATTCCGTCAAACAGAAGTAGCGATTTAAATCGAGACGTTATATATATATATATATATTGTACGTGTCTTAAACAACTGACATGTCTCTAATTCTTACCGGTTACGACGTATACAGCAGATTACTATAGTTAGGTACTGTTATTTCGTATTTGCTCAAATCGTTTTGTAAATTATTGAACACGCAATCAGATAAAGGTGTGTAATCATTTTAGACCGCTTTGTTATCTATTACGTTTATTAATACACGTGCACGTTTCGTTTTCGTTTTAATATTACATATATATATTTATTTATTTATAGCGCGTAACCAGACAATAGTAATCAGCGTCCATAAAGCGAGTTCAACGATGATTAAGTACGTTTTAATCATTGACCCGAAATACCGATGACGATATGTGTCGCGGGAATAATAATAATATTAGTATAATAATAGCCGCGGATATAGGAATTTCAATATCGGTACAATTCGAAGTGTATTCGATACGAAAGCGTTCGAGCGATTATTTATATATAATTGAAGAACCGAGCGCGGTCAATCGGACGCGAAACGCAATCTAAAGTCTCTGGCGCGAGCAAATAACTTTTACCCAACGCGGGAACAAAGGTGTTCGCGCTTTCGCTATCGCGAATTCGAACACTTATTTCTAATTACGGCGCGTTTGATTGCAAACGGAAAATAATCGATCCGTAATCGATCAGGGCTTACGATCAAAACGCGGTAGCGTTTTCGCTCGACTCGCTGTTCGCGGTACTCGTTAACTGGCCCATCAACGACGACGTTATATATTATTCGCGTTATCCTCGTGGTCACGGCACGATAACTTTGCGCCCGGTATAGCGAACCCGTGTACCGTTTTACCGTTACCTCGGGAATACGTAAATTGTGCTGCCACAAATTTGCGACTTACAGAGATGCCCGCGGATAGAAATGTGTGTTTGGCTGCCTACAACGACACCGGTGCAGCACCCGTCGTCGAATGGCCCGTAAATTAAACGTGGCCCGAGAACCGGACGAATATTACGGGCGTATGTGTTTCAATAACAGACGTCCTACGCGTGTGCCCGGCAAAGTGTAGAACGATTTTTTTTCCCCTTTAAATAATACGTACGGGGGAGCGAAAATTGTCGTTACGTTATGGGCGACTTGTGCGGTGGGAGGGGACGTTGGGCGGGAGGAAATTAGTGATACCGATATATCGCGTCCACGTCCGGGCACTTAATGAAGAACAAAAATCTAAAAAAATCTTCGACATTCTCGAAGTTATAAAAAAAGACGAATAAAAAAATTTGGTCCGCTATTACGGCGGTTTTTTTTTTCTAATAACGTTTAATATTGCCAATAAACGTCGAATTTCGTCATAGCGACGTACGTGGACAATTTATCGTCTTAACGGCGTCTCCGGGAAATTTTCGTACATAATATGTAAATGGGAAATGGTAAAAAAAATATGTCCGTAATTTATGTTTACACATTATACATTTCGTTATTACGCACGTAAATCAAAAAACAGTGCTCGAAGGTTTTTCGACTAATTTTTTTTTCTTTTGTTAAACGAATACGCTTTGTTTACCACCATAATACGCGCGTTTCGTTACAAAGCTAAATTAAATGTTCGACAAAACGACGTATTTCTCGTTTCACTGTCGTTTGAAATATCAAATATCGCGCGCTAGACGGACACTTTCCAATTTCGTAGTACTTGCACGGGTTTTCATACCATACGTTTACACGAATCGTAGACCCGTCGCACATACAATTTCCGACCCTTACGGCCAAAAATACGAAATAATGTCGAATTCTCCGTACACACGACCTTGGACGTGTTCGGAGAACACACAGACGTCTTGTACTACCGTAACATCGGTTCACTCGACGTTAAATACAATACGAATAAATATTCCAGTTACATTATTAATTTTCTTCCGACTAATAAACGAACGCAGCAAAATGTTGGTCCGGCCAAGCGTCAATAATAATTTTCGTTCTTAACTTTAAAAATGTAAGAACGTAAGAATCGTCTAATTGGCGCGAAAAAATGAATTGCCGACAAGGTCGGCGCTAATGTATTTCCGTTATCGAACACTATTAAACACGTGAACAATACTACAGCGTACACGTACGTCGTTGCTAACTTAAACATCATTTGGGCGTGTTTGAGCAATCAGTTTGAGGCGCGAGTAAAAATAAACAATAAGTTTTCGTATTATAAGTTGACTTTCGACAAAAAAACACCGTGACTAAATGAAAACTACGGTAACCCCCTTTTTTTAAAATTAAGTTCCTTTCACTACCCCACCCCCACAACTACGCTTACATCGTCCGATGACTGTACGTCGCGTTATATATAATACGGTAATAATAACGGGCGTCGAGCGCCTTTAATCAATAAATGACGACCCGTTGTTGTTACGAAGCGAACGTAAACATCGAAACGCGCGTAATGATGTACGTAGATAACCGTATAAATAAAGACGAATAATTCTCGGACACAATACCGCGGAAAGGGCGCCCCCGGGTAGCTCGTGCGGTCGGCGCGCAAAGGATTCGTCTATCCGTCTACATATATATATATATAATAATAATGCGGCCGGGCCGTGCCGACGATGAAAGCCGCCCAGCCGGACGCAAAACACACAAAACCGCGGGGGATTGTTACTTAAATAAATACGCGCGCCCGGGACGGAGGCGGCGACGGCCGAGAGTTGTGCGCGCATAAAGGCGGAGAAAAGGTCGTTGTGCTACATAAAGGTACGCGGAGGACGACGAGCGAGAGGCAAATTATCCGTTTGTATCCATTCTCTTCGCTGCCTCTTCCTGCTCCGTGTACCATTACTACTACCACTATTACCACTACTACTACCAATACTACTACCGTTGCTGATGCTACGGCGCGCGGTGTTCTCAGTCCGTCAAACAAAATTCAACTTCCCTTCACCGTCGCGTCTCTACTGACTCATCGACGACAACAGTGTGTGTGTGTGTGTACAAAGTAGTTTCTTTGAGGCCGACGCAAATTACCATTACTCGTTCGCCATCGTCGCCCTGGCTATTGTAAATACGACCGTTTTCCCCGTTTCTCTCTCCCGGTTCGTCGCTAAGTAATTATCGTCGTGCGTAAAGCGTACACGTACGTGTGTGTGTGTGTGTGTGTGTGTGTGTGTGTCTTTACGAAAAACCCAAAACCCTCGTCGCGAATACGCGACCCGGCGATACGCGCGCGGTCCCTCCGCTCCGTTTTGATCTCCGCCCGGGCACCCCCCTCCTCCTCCTCCCCACGTGCTCTCGCCCGTACCATTTTTGTTCGCTTTCTTTTCTTCCAGCGGCGTTCATTCGGCTTTGCGCCCTCGGAAATCGTCGATTGTAAATATGCGCGCGTAGCAGCCGGAGCCAAGAGACCAAATACGAACGACAACGGAAAAACGGCGACCCGGGGCCGTAGTAGTGGCCCGCGGCCGCCGTATATACGTACACGTCGGCGGCATTGTGCGTTATTATTAATGATTTTCACCGGGCCGACCGACGACCGTCGTTGCGCTGCCGCGCCACCGGTTCTTTTGTGCGCTAAGAATGTTTTTCCGCCTCCCACCGTCGTATAGGTCAACACGAACAAGAAAAGATGAACGAAACAACGAACGAAAACAAAAATCACACCGATCCATTTCTCTTGCGGGTGTCTCTCGCGTGCACGGCACCGACTCCTCTCCCACAGCCTGTCAACGCTTTCCTCTCCCCACCGTTCCATAACACTCGACGTGAGTGTGTGTGTGTGTGTGTGTCTGTATATACGAACACGCACTCGGATTTTTCTCTTATTATTGTTACGAACCGAGTATAATCCTTTTATGTGTTGACAGTGGGAAAAAAAAATGTCACCTTTTGTACAATAATATTGCGCGCCTAACCTAACCGTCCCGTCCGGCCCGCGCACAATTTATCACTGTTGTCGAGATTAATGAATCCGCGTGGATAAGCCCGCGTCCCGACCCGGAAAAATGTAAATACCGCCCGTAGCCCGTATATAGGTATAAATATTTTACCCGCTATTACGATACACGAGCTGTTGCTGTTGCCGCGGACTGACGCCATTGGTTCGAGTCAAAGACCTTGCCGAGGCGAACGATGGCGATATATCCCAAAAAGTTCGTTGGATCGGCGGACATCAGTCGCCACGAAACAAGGGGACGGAGTGAGAACCGGGAGCGTTCGAAGGAGGAAGATTTTTAGGAAAATTGATTGACCGACGAAAAGCTAATTAGGAGTGTACGAAACAAGCAGGACCGACGAAAAATGTGACGAAAAAATGGCCCCGACGTAAAAGGCGTCGGGAAGAAGAGTAGAGTACGAGGGCAGGCTGAAAAGTAACGCGCACACGCTCGTAGGACGCGAACAAAATAACCTATAGATCCGCGTCTGGTGGTGGCGTTCGAAAGTTTCCCCTCTATACGACGCGTGTAAAGTTTAAAAGGCGTCCCGTGCATCAGTTCGTTTTTAATAGCGAAAGTACGAAGACGCGTGCTAACGTTACGTCAACGCGAGTGAAACACCGCGCTGTTATCGAATCTCGTCGAAAATGTGATCACTACCGAGATTCCGTCGTCGTTTCAAGGCTGTTTATGGTGACGATACTGTCGATAGATCTACCGTAAATCGGCGGGTATTCAAATCGCTGTGGTTGCGAACTTGGAAAAGCCACAATGGTTGATGAAACACACGGCGGACGGACGTCCGATCACAGTCACGGACGATAAACATCACCAACTCGTCGACGATTTGATTCAAAATAGCCGGCGAATCACTCAAAAGCGTTTTTGTAACGTTACGTTATTGTAACGGGGTGGACGAGTACTATGGGCCCGTCGTTACGACACAAAAATACAAAGCGCCGACTCTCGATATTTTCGACCGTTAAAGATTCGATATAATAGCGACGAGCTGTTTAACTCGCGCGTTGGCATAGAGCCAGAACGCGTCTTCGTACTTTCGCTACTAAAAACGAACCGGAGCACGCGACGTCCCTTAAACTTTACACGCGTATAAAGGGGGGGGGAGAAACAGAACCTTTCGAACGCCACCACCAGCCGCGGATCTGTAGGTTATTTTGTTCGCGTTACTTTTCAGCCTGCCCTCGTAAAATAAGCCGGGAAACTCGTTGTTGTGACAATATAACCTAAAAGGTCCCCGTATCAGGCCGTAAAGAAAGAAAGAACGCTAGCCGCGAACATAGGAAAGTCGGTTGTTTTTCGCTTCGCGGCGTTCGCGCGTGGAGAACTACTTTTTCCCATCCGTTCCACCGATCGAACCTCGGAAAATCGTATTATACGTAGTGTCGGTGTCGCGGTTAGAAATTTACGCGAAACATCGTCAGCGGATGACGTTTTTATATTCCGTACATAATGCGGCATAAATAACGTACGACCGTCTTCGCGAAAGGTTTAAATGTTCGCGCCGCGCGTTTACGTACCGACAAATGTAACGAACGTAAAAATATGTAAAATAACGTTCTACGGCGCGTTGAAACCGGCGGCCGTTAATTGATTTACGCGTAACTTAGCGCCAAATAAAACTCCGGGGACGTGTAAAACGCTACAAGCGTATAAGTCTCGATCGGCTTCTTTTATAATTCGCGTATGAAATCGTTATCGATGTATTAACGTAACGGAACTGACTACGGCGTTGCGTAACGTTGCGCATGGCCGACGAGGGTTCTATAATTTTTTAATAGCGAAAAATGAGTTGTCCTATTAGAACTCGCGTATATACACACACACGCACCGATTGTATAAACGAATAAAAAGAAATCGAGTCCGCATTATTTAAACCGTCGCAATAATCAACTGTATAACTTTGATGCGAAAACTTACGACTAAAGCTCTTTAAAGACGTTAAACTTAGTGCTCAAACAATCCTCCGCCGTCTCGCTGTATTTTCAGATCACTCCCGTCCTCCTCCCTCCTTTTGCGTTTTGTTTACGCGGTAGTCTCAACACCGCCTCGTCCTCTTACCAGTCGATTTCGGTCTCGTAAGTAAACTAACCCGACGCGTCCCGGCGACGTCTTCGGTAGTACAGTTTAATCACCGAGAGATCCTCTTCGTTCGTTCTTTGAAGTACGCGCGCACTGCGGTAATTGATATGAAAACACAACTCCTCGGCGGAGCCCGCGCGTACAATTTCTGAATGCCGTTAACGATTTTTAGATTCCATTACGTAATACGCGGGCGAAACGAAATAAACGATATTACGCCGTCTCTGCGGAAGATCTATAATAGATCTTTATTACGGTGGAGCTATTGTTGTCGGTTTTTTGTTTTATAGTAGAAACGTACACGTATTTTACGAAAAAGTATAGCCGATACGCGCGTTGGAAACGAAAAACGACGCGGCTAGCTCGTTTTGTATCGAACCGACCGAATACGCGGGTGTCGAACTGGAAACGGAAGCAAGTTTTTATGTAGAAAAAAAACGACGTGTAATCCTGATTCGATTAAATCGACCAAGTCGTCTAGTTTCCCGAACGAAATACGAAATCAAATATCGACGAAAACGACGAGTACGAAAAGAACATTCAATTCGTACGGGAAACGCCGGCTACCAAATTAGAAAACAACGCGTAAACTATAACGGAGAAACGCGCGCACGACGTTTAATCCGCAATTATTAGACCGTTATTAGTTATAATTCCCCCGTTTCATTACTCGCCCAAAAAACGATATCGCTTAAGCGTATACGACGATCCGTTGATCTACTCGTTTAATATACGCCGTAACATTTTGGCGTACTAACGGAGGGGGTTTTAAGGAAAAAAAACTTCGAACATTTTTAAAAAAAATTAATTCTTTACGAGACGTATATTTTCAGTCGATAATAACGAAAAACTAACATATATTTAAACTTCAATACACGTTATAATATAACGTTTAAAACGAATAAACTATTAATGTTTATAACGTGTCTCGTTTCGTTAGGATTTATTTATTTAAAAATTAACCGGCCCCCCCTTCGAAATTCGGGTCTGTAGTACGCCATTGCGCCATTACGACACGTCGCGCGTACGACGGGAAAACGTTTAATTGCCGAACTAATAATATATTATAACGACAATGTTTCGACGTGCCAATAATGTCGTCGGTTCGGTTGTTCCGTCTCCGGATTAACAATAACGGAATAATCCGTAGTAAATTATAATCGATCCGGGCGACCGTAGTCGTCCGTCCAGAAACGACCCGTTCGGGAATGTTACGAAAATGTCGACGCGTCGTTGTACGTTTTTTCTCACGCGATGTTTGCGTACCGTAGACATCGACTTGACGTAGAAGAACGATCGTATTTTTATCTCGTCGTTGTATTTCTACGCACAATTCGACGTCCGTTTTATTTTTTTTACGAAAAAAAAGCGCGCGCGCTCGATTTTTTTAAAATTACTCTTACTCGGTAATTTTTATAATAAGTTGTATTATCCTAATTCGAGCCGCGTAATAACTACGGAATGAGAAACGCGAAAACTGGTTTCATTATAGGCATTATAAATATATATACCACTACTACTACTACTATTACTGCTGCTAGTGTGTACACGAAATACGTTACGACGATATCTTCGAACGGCGGTAATTAGAATACATTATAAATAGCGAGCGTCGTTAGGTTATTGTTGCGCGCGAACAAAACGTTTTCATTTTTTACGAATATTTCGTACCACTCCGTTGGCCTACGGTCAACACGCACCTCTAATCGCAAAACGGCGAAACTTTAAGCCATTAATCAACCGTTAACGATCCACCACAACGCGCGCGTCGTACAAACCCGAAAATCGATTACCGCGGCGCGTCTGCCCGCGTTCATTTTTCTTTCTTTTCGGTACGATCGCCGTTTAAACGAGTCGAAAACCGCTCGGGATACGGCCAGTTTTCGTAGCGTTCCGTCGTTATTCATACGCGGATTACTCGTTTAGTCGTTTATTAACTCGATAACAATACATATAATACGTCTCGCGAATACACGGGTCTGCCGCGTACGCGACGCCGGGCGGCGTTATTTATATATATATATATATTTTTTTTATTTTCGAGAAAATATTTCGGATTTTTAACCGGCGCGGTGTCTGCGGTGCGCACCATCCCGGACGTTTGGAGGACAATCATCATAAATCAGTTTAGCGGAAAACGATTTAATACGCGAGCGTAATGGCGGTGATGGTTGGATGGGTGGGAAGGGGGAAACATACAAAACGGGTATGGCGTACCGTACAAATATTAGCGATCGATCATGTTGCTATAGTGGTAACGCGGACGACGCGGGGTTCTCGGAAGAGATTAAAAGGAGAAAAAAAAAATAATACGCCGTACGAACTTTTTCGATCGCGCGTGACGTATAATTTTCGGGGCCGCATCGGAGCCGTCCGTATTATGTGCACGAGCGGTCGACGGGATCCGGTTTTCGGTCCAACTGGTTGCCAATCCGCGATGGGCTCACCTCCGCGAGAAAACAACAAAACTATTATAATTAACCTTTTCTCGTAGGACAACAATATAATCATAATAATTATTATTATATTTATACGCGCGAACACACACACACACACACACACACACACACGCACACGCACACGCCCGTATATACCGTATATACGCGTATACAAACGTCGTAAGATCACTCGCGGTCGTCGTATAATACGTGAAATAAACGACACTTGACCCCGTTTTTGAATATTTGGCGCGCGTTACAATATAATTGTGACTGGCCAAACGAGAAGGGTCCGATCCGTTGTCGTCGTGTTACAAAACCGCCGCGTGATGGGTTATATAGAAAGTAGAATGGTTAATTATCCGGCGGAGCCCGGTGATTAGAACTGGTTTTCTTACGTACGTTGTTTCGCCTATCCATTTATTATTAGCCGGTACACACCGCCGCAACGGCGACGGCGTACCTATTATACGTATTGCCAAGGCTGCGAGCATTGACAAGTTGGAAGTTACGATCGTTTTCAATTCAATTAACTTCGAATTCGAAAAGTTTTTATTAAACGTGTGTGTAACTTCGAGTCGATTATTTTTAGAAAAAATTTTTACATTCAACGAGATAAGCCAAATTAACGTCAAATATAAATATTTCGTCATATTAATATAATAGTATCGAAGATTACATAAGATGCTGGGAGGTCTCGTGCGTCAATTTTCGCGTTATATTCTTCGGCGTCAATTAGATATGTTACCTTTTAGAATCAGTAAAGTTACGTTAGATTACAATTATGTAAGTTATATGTTACGATTAACGACGAACTTTTGGAGGTAAACAAAATAAAACTTAAACGACGTTTCAACTTAAAGTACATTTTTTTTTTAATACTAACAGGAGTCAAAAGTATTTTAAGTCGATTCTTTTAACCCGCCTCGCGCGATATTACTACACGCCACCGCCGGTCGCGTAGCGTTTATAAATATTTCGTTTCCCAACCGCGTGACAGTATATTATAATAGAGTAGGGCGCCGCTATTATAGATTATCCCGAGAGAGTTATTCAGGTTATGTTATATAGGTGTATACATAAATCGTAATATCGACCGCGTTTGTTTAAGTATGTAATTACGAGGTCAACTTGTTCGAATAACGCGCAACGTTATTATAATAAACGACGACGTGACAATCGAACGGGGGTCAAAATTTACAAGTAATGGTGTAAACATATCGACGTATCGTATCTACTCGTAACGACGTATGTATCGTAATATATTAGAATTATCGTCGTCGTCGGACACAATATAATTGTATCCGTAGTTTTATACGCCGACGGTAGCACATTGTGTACATGTATATATATCTGCCGCGGTGGAAGGGGCGCCCTCGAATTACGTCTTAAATCCAGTAGTTGACCTTTTCGCGTTCGAATCGCCTCCCGTACACACCATTCGTCGTGTACGAAACCTAACGATCGTCATGATTGGGTACCGTCGATTTTTTTACGTTTTAATTATTCGTTCAAAATTTACGCACGTTCAAATCGGCTCATCGATTAGACAACGAGCGCTACGCGCATACCGTTGGCGCGTATTTGTGTAATTCGCGCATGGTTGGCGTCGGTTACTGTCGTCTAGCCGTCGTTTCGCTCGGCGAATCGAGAACTAACTCGGGTTAATTAAAAAATACGGAATAAAAAAAATACCGTTCCGAACGTCGGTCGAAATAATTGTCACGCCGACGCAATGAACCTATGACCGTTCGTGTATTTAACTAAAATCGATTACGACGTTTAATTCGGCGGTAATCCGAGTAAATAAGAAAAAAAACCAAATTCGAACCTAACGGTTGGAGTGAATACAATTGTTAAAATCCAGAGGCGATTCGAGTGCAACGTTTTATTCGAAAATCGGAACGCTACGGCTGGCGATCCGTGTACGCTGAACGGAAGAGTACACAGCCTCGCACTCTGGCTACGGAGGCTATTGAGCGGCTGCCAATAATAATAACGAAACGGAAATAACGCGACGCGCGTAATAACGACGATAATAATAATAACGACGCGAAATAATTGACGCCGGAGCCGTCGCCGACACATGTCAATTCGTGTCTGTACGATAATTAGGAGGATTGGTTGTAACGTAGCGAGTCGCGCACGCGGAGGAAAATTATACGCGCGTAGAAAGACGCGTTTTTCTATATCGCATGACCGCGCTGTTTACTACGACGACGATTCCCGTTTTCGTTGCACGTGTAATTACGCGGACGCGTACGATTTGCGTACACTGTTCCGGGCGCGCGCCAGTGTGGCGGTCAACGTTTCGGCGGGGAAGTTGTGAAAATGTTTTCCGCGGATTTTTAACGACGAATCGTTTCGTCCGTTGTCACGGAAATCCTGACACGATATTGTAGTCTCTTACGCGAATTTGTTAACACGGGATAACAATAAAACGATATTCGTTCGCGCTGAACCGTTAAAACGAATTCATTAACGTACCGCGTTGTCCGACGTCCGGTTTTTACGTTTATATTTTTACGCGACACGCGCGCTCAGGAGGTATTCAATAACTCCCCTCCCACCATCTGCAACCCATCTACCCGCGAAGTTTCGACGGATTAAAAACAAAGCGCTAATTATAGTTACGTAAATACGTTTATAATACGTGGGAATAATAAAATGATTTACCCCCTCCGCGATAAATGTTTTAACACGCCCCTGTAATACACACGGGGCGTATTGTTTTATCCGCGCCGCGGCGAATCGTAAAATAACGTCTTGTATTGGAACGTGATGCGTATCGGCGAGTCGTGTACCGACCATTTTTTACTGTTAGTGGAAAAACGATCAACTTTGGCGAAAATCACGCGCGCAAAATGGAATTTTACAATTCCGTTTGTATGATAAAAGTAGTTATTCGTGCGCGGTTTACGTAATATCGCGAGAATTAATCGTTATTGCGTTGCGCAACGACGACAACTCTTTCGACCGGCGAGGCTTATTTAATATTTCATCGGCTATAAATTATAACAGTCCGTTGCGGTTTATCTTCGGACCTTTGAAACGTATAATACCCTACCCGCGCAGCCACACGCGTACGCGCGAATCGATGTAATACATAGATATATTGTAAAAAATATGTCTTCGTACGAAACTCCGTTTTGAAAACCCGTCGCGTCTATTACGAAATCGTTCGTATATTATTATTGTCTCGGCGATTGAATCTGAACAAAAAATACGCCGTGTATCTTAAATAAATAAACGGTTTCCCGGTTCGTGTTCAGCGCTCCTTTGCGCGTGTACGAAACGAACGTATTTTTAAGTACGCAAAGGCGTCGACGCCCATCAGTGGCGCGATCCAAAGAACGTTACGAGATGTTTTGTCATTTACCGACGTTTCGATAAAAACCACCGAGCTTGTATAACGTATCGATATATCGTTACACGAATCCTGTCTAGGGCCCGACCGATACCGCGTTAACGGAAAGATCAATAATAACTGTTTCGCGCGAGACCGAAGACGACGTTAACGATATTTTTAATAGGTTTTCGTCGTAATTTTCACGACGAAGCAAAAGTTGTTCGGAGTTGGGATTGATAAGCGTCGTGAGACGAAAATTCCGAAACTTGCCCAATTGAAAAAACGTATATACGCGTAAAAACCGCGGCGTCCTAAACGATAACGGTATAACAACGTCGACGCGACGAAACGGCCGATTAATAATAATAAACACGCCTAGTTTAAGTAACGTTCGGTTTTTCTAATACAAATGCCATTTCCTCGTACGTATTATTAAGGAGTAATTATTTTTAATAGGGTTTTACTTTACGTTAAAACTTCTTTAGGCTTTTAACTAGTCAGTACACTTGGCTCGGGGTTCTACATTTGACCAATGAGTTCTTGCGGATACGGGCCCAGGCGTGTACCACGTCTGCCGCCTCCTTTCCGTTAAATCCGCCACTAGTGCTCGTGTCGGCAATGATTTCCGGAGACCGCGGAAACGTTCTATTTCGACTGAATTCGTACGCGTCGAACGATTGCCACGTACTCCGGAGGATCTCGGACGTGTAAAATTCCGTCCGTGTAAAAGTCCGCGGTTAGCGGCGATTAACTAGTCGGTTAGCCGTTATACGATCAATTGGCCCGTCGTGAATATAAATTTATTACGAAAATAACGTTTTTTTTTTATAAATCGTTCGTCCCGAAACGAGAAAAAATAGCCATATATGATTTATATACCGACGCGTAACACGTGTATATATATATATAAACGCGCGCTTGTATTATTTCGTACCGACTACTATATGTTAACGACAATACGCGCGACATATATTCCCCCGACGGAAATTTATTTTCAAGTAAGGACGCCAGAACGGAATAACGTGATAAACTGCGAACTATTAATAAAATTCACTTGTTTACTTTACCGTCGTTTAAATATAATTTTATATTATTTATTTACGAGAAAATTAACCGTTCCTGACGTTGTACGATTTATTTTTTTTTTTTTACGAAAAAACGTCCCGGCTAACGATAGTGTATGTAATATAATAACCATCGCGTAGCTTCGAGTAATTATCGACCGTTAAATTAATTAATCGACGGTTAAGAAAACGGTTCGCCTTCCCTCCGATTATCCGATTTCGATATTACGAATCATTTTGTATTCTACACTATTTACGGTAATTTCCGTTACCCGTACGTAATTGCTATTGTCATAGTACACGATCGAAACGTCCGCGGTTCTTTGAATATAAAAAAAAAAAACGAACACGTATCGACGTTAAATGTATTAATCATCATCGACGCGACGTACTTGCTGCTTTACGGAAGTAGCGCGTACGAATAATTATCACGCGTAACGTTTAAGCAAATCGACGAACGGATCTCACGCGCCGCAATGCCCACGTATTTTCCCGGAACGTAATTTAAGCAAACCCGTAACCGATGCAATTGCAGAAACATCCACGACCCGCCGTCGTCGTAGGCGGGCGTTTAAAACGAATTAACGGTACACGAACGCGTAAGAAAAAAAAATTTAGAAAAACGCCGAACACATTCCCAGTACGACGCGTAATAATAAAACTACGTCCGATATTTAATAATAAATTGTCGCCGGTTATTATAATATCGAGGGGTTCAATAATAGGAAACGTCTCAGCGACGTGACGTCCGTCGAAGGCGACAGCGCCGCGGAGGAGTTGAGAACTATAGTTAGACACTGCTGCTGGTGCGGCGTTCGATATTTTCGTGACAGTTACGATTACCAAGAGATAAGTAACATTTTTCGATTTGACTTTGTTCCAGCGAAGTTATTTTTAGACGGTTTTATTCGAAAACTCTGCGGCGTCGTAAAGTCCTGTGTAACGTTCGTCACATTCCTCATTTGTCACGGGCTCGCCGGGAAGAATAACGCTAGAAATTATGTATTAACTTCGATTAACAAACGGAAATAATTAACACAATCGTTAAAAACGGCGTTGTCGGAATAAAATTTATTCGAATCCCGTCGAATTTTAAAATCAAACGTATCCGTAACAACTTACGTATTTAAATAATCGTACGAAAACGAAATAGTTTACAGGATTTTAGTCGCAAACGTTTATACCTCGGTACGATAAAATTCGTTATAATACTGGCTTTATTTTCCGTAGGTTCTAAACTAAACCATTATTATATCGTTCGCGGCCGATCGTTTTAATTTTTTCGTTCGTCCTTCACATACAGATATTATCCGAATATATCTACGCTCATTCGCACGCGATCCTGCCCATTTATGCATCTTAAAAGAGCTTAGAGGATTTCGAAACGATTTCCGACGACGAAAATAAACGCGACTGTCCGTTAGCGATCGTGGCTCGACAGTAATATCTCGGTGTGCACGCAATTATACTCGCACGAAACGTTTTCGTCTTCAGACGAGAAATTTGAAGAATAGTATTCTTTTGTTTTAGACGGTATTTCACGAACGAATCGAAGGATATTATTAGATTTAAAAATTAATACGAGAGAACGGGACAGTGGTGGCCACCCATTCGTACAGGTATGGTCACGCACCGCGCGTGACCTAGTTATGTACAAACACATACGGGTACTGACGATAACACTAGCGAACGTAAAAAATTGTTAATTCATTTCCGGAGCGTCGTTCGTTTATGACCGACGACATTTGGTCGCTATTAATGGGTCCGACCGTCGGGCCGGGTCGTCCGTCAGACTATGGAATCGATTTTTTAAATTTGAGCACGTCGCGCCCGCGTTATCAAACCCGATATCCGGTTTTCAAAACGTACCGGACGATATATTGTAACAATAATGTCAAATTGGAAACGGATCCTTCGTGAACGCTAGCGCGCGTAGCTGATTGATTTACAGGCGATTTCGAAATTACAATCATTGACCAACCGGAGCTCTCGCGAATGGTGCGTGATGTAAAGAAGCGGTTGTATAATATACATATACGCGTATATGCGCGTAAAGTTTGTGTGGCTCGAGCTCGGAACGTGTCAAGTCAAAAACATCACGGGCCCCATTAACTTAATTAATATCCGATTTCCATAATTGGGTACGAGTCCGATTCGTACGTATAGAAATCTCCCTGACCACGCATAGAAATCCCGATCGTCGCTGATAAGTAGAGTACCACCGACGGGCTCGTGTTCTACGACGCGTATAAAATATATACGGGCGGGTCCGTACGCACCGCCGTGTACGGCGTAAACTGACCGATGTGTCTTGTTGTTTTGTACGGAGCTGAGTAGCGGTCGTCGACGGAAACAATGAGACGAAATGCCCGGCGAACGAACAACCGGGGAAATAATAATGGCCGGGTGTCGGGCGGAGAGAGTGTGATAAATCTATGAATACATAATCGCCGTACGTGTTTACCCGGTGCTCGGGTATAGTGGTAGAGGCGCGTGTCCCAACGTATTTCAGTCACACGCACGAAATACGACGGACCAAAGGCGGAAAGTGTGCGTCGGTGTGTGTGTGTGTGTGTGTGTGTGTGTGTGCGTGGAAACCTGTTTATGGACTGGTATAAATTATCACCTACTGGAATTATTGTTGCTTGGAAAAAGAACGAAAATAAAATACATAACCGCCGCGTATACGGTATTTTTTTAAAGACAGGTGCGAAATCGATCAAAGATCTCAATCGTTACGCGTAATCCGTATACGTTTTCTGACAGACATACTTTCGTGCGCTCTCATCCTTTCTCTCTTTCTCTCTCTTTCTCTCTCTCTTTCTATTTTACATATACTCTATTCAATTATTGAATATCGTTCGATCAAACATCGAGAAACTGTTCCCGAATTATTATTAAAATATGTAACGATAATATACCGACACGCGGGTACACATGGGTTTGAAAA
The DNA here is from genome assembly GCA_025469175.1 of Geopemphigus sp. TES_GeoC_2020. NCBI lineage: Eukaryota > Metazoa > Arthropoda > Insecta > Hemiptera > Aphididae > Geopemphigus > Geopemphigus sp. TES_GeoC_2020. The sequence goes on from JAIPRN010000655.1 coordinate 64,665, forward strand.
TCCTTTAGTTTCAAGTACAACACAAGTTCATACATTTTCGTTTCGCTGAGTGAATCACAAATCACGATCTTTCACAAAGATTTACGGTTTACCTGATTTTTCACAATAAACAAAAAAAAATGGATTCATTCTAGTCGATAGAACAACAAAAATAAAATGTTTGTGCACCGTACTCGCGTTGTATAATTATTTAATATCGATTTACTTTAGTATTTTGTTGAGGATTATTTTATTATTCTACGTGGAATTAACTAAGCGTATTTTTAATTCGTTAATTACGTTCATGGATGCCCAGAGAAGTAGCGTTAGCCTCTCTGGACAAAAACAATTTTGAAAATTGTAACATTTATTACTGTTTAATAAATTTAAAACGTTTCGTCGAAATTGTATTTATATTAAATGTCCGTCGCGAGAGTGTCAACGTAGGCCGATTCATCGAACGGTTAAATACTTAATTTGGTGACCCGGACGAAGTTAAATATACAAACGTATAATCGATTTGAAAATAATGTCGTTTGTCGTTCTGTCATCCGGAAACTCGACGATAAATCTGGAAAACGGACACGTTGCTTTCAAGGTGGGGATGATATCGGTGTAAGATAGGTACCGCGTGTACGTACCATAAAATATATACCTAATCGCGTCTTTTTAAAGTCCTATCCCGGCTCGTACGTCAAATACCGTGTAAATTATTGCAACGCGAGTGCGTTGTAATTGCTATAGGATAATAACGTACGTACATATACGTATATACATATATTTATACACAAAACTGTTTGTGACGCTTATTATTAACACGAACGCGCCGCGTAGAAATTACCATATTTTACCCGTTAGGCGACTGCGGTGTGAACCTACGAACTCCGATTAAGTAGATATATATTATTAAAAATTGGTCGTATTAAATTATGATACTCGTGACCAAATAACTTAATATATTACGGGTGTGTACCGAAAACGACATCGCAATTGTGCGCCGAAAAGTTCTACTCTTCGGTGGGTGTATCGCTATAACGATTTACACGTACGCAGACAGACGACACCGTGCCCGGACGTTCGCGACGTTTTTCGTAAATAAAGTGGTCCGCGCGGCGTGAACGTCGTACACCGACGCTGCCGAACGTAATCCGACGATCGGGCTCGTCCACCGTTTTAGAAGCGATTAACGGTGCGCTCGGCGGAAGGCAAAAATATTCGTTTCGCGTTCTCGGGCCGTGTTTCACTATACGAAACACGATAGTGAAACGATCGTAAATACGTGTTCGGACGTTCGCGTTTAGACGGAACGTACATATTCAGATACCTTCGTAACGCGTAATTTATACGGTACGTTTCGCCAATTCGGGCGACCTTTACAATACGCGGCGTTAAGGTAAATGCGGTAGATGCGCGTAATTCCGAACCGCGGAGACCGTCCCGTATCGTCGGCCCGTTAATATTTGTCGTTGATCATGTCGAAATGATGTCCGAAACGGTCCGCGTTCGTAAACACGACACCGTAACGTTAAACGAATATAATCGCGACGCACACCGTCCCTTGGTCCGTTCTCTCACCCTGGTCGGCCTGTTAACGAACCCCTTCTTGTAATCATAAGATAACTGAATACATAAGGTATAATATAACGTAACGTGAACACCTTGTAAACACTGTACGACTGCTCGTCGTCGTCAGTCAATTCTTATCGGCGTTCCCCCAATTACGTTAACCATTTATTATTGAACTTAAATATGTCGTATTATTCGCTTAAATTCGACTCGAAATGACATAGACGATCTTTACTAGTAAAAAAAACCTGCTCGTACTTTTTATCCCTAAGAGTACCCACTTCCAATATACTTGAACGCAAGAAGTAACCTATACCGGAGACAGGCCCAAAATACGGCCGAACTTTTTCCGAACGAATGGCGTCCGTTTTATGCCGAATATGACAAACGATAGCGCTCGTAATCCCTACACGACCGACTGGCCGTTGTAACCGATCCCCCCCCCTTACACGTGTAACACGCGCCAACGATGGCCGTCCCCCACCCCTCCTACGCGTGTCTAGCCGCCGTATTGTATTTTCGCTAGCGTTACGGCCGACGACAGTTACTCCCCCCCTCCCGCTCCACCCCGTGTTAACGACGCGCGCCACAATACGTCGTGAGCATAATCGATACCGCGTGACGGCGGCGAGAACGCGTTTTACTTATCGCGATCGATCCCGCGAGACAGTGAAAAAATAACGCGGCCCGGCCCCGGCTTTCGATCGGCGTCGTTTTCGCGCCCCGAGACAAACGCGCTGCCGACGGTTACGCGGTGTACACATAGAGAAACGGACGACTGGCAGCGGCGGACGACGCGCCGCGACGATAACGGACGGACAAAGAATGCGGACCGATCGCCGCGGTCGCATTGTCCGACGTCCGCGATTATTCCCCGTCGTGTGTATGTGTGTGTGCTTGTATGCTTGTGTGTACGTATATGATTTCTAAAGTCGGCGTAGGTACGGTTACGTGATTTCGGAAACCGTTTTAGCGACGACGCAACGCCGTTATTGACGATACATTTCGCGTTCGGGTTTTCGCGTCCAAAATTTAAAACGCCCACAATTCTCGAGTATACGAGTACGTATATGTAAACGCCTCAACCGTGGACGTTTCTCGATCACGATTTTCCCGCTTACGAGAAACGACGATTTCTTGTCGTTATCCTCTGATACACGCCAACTATAAATAATTTACACGTTCTACGCAACCCGACTTGCCGACCAATATAGCGGCGTGACGATAAATAATCCGAAAACGGATTGATCGTCAAACGCGCTTTGGATCGACTTTGCACGCGTTAGCAATTTCGTATCTACGAATCCCGTCAATATTAGTTTTACATTCCGAAAATTCCGATACTCACTTTTGAAAATTCTAAAATATAAAAAATGAGAACTAAAGAACTTCGGATAAAAGTAAAATTCGCGAAAATTGTCGATATATTTTCTTTACCGTATTTCTAGATCAGTCAGTACGTTGGAAACGAGATTTTGTATTGTATCCAAAATGGTACCCGTAAACAATAAAATCACTATGTTTCTTGTGTATTAAACCAATACATAAACCTAATTATGGAAACCTCGCACTTTGAAAAAAAAAACGTAATACGTTAAACGGTTCGAATTTAATTGTATAAAAATCTAAATAATTTTTTATTTCTCTTCTAGAGAACAGCGGTAGCGGTTTTTCGAATAACAAATGTTCAACACGAGTATATGGTATAATGTGTACGCCTTTATGTTTTTCATATTTTAGTTTGCGTCTTCTATCCCATATCAATAGTGTTATGGACGTCTCCACAACAAAAATTATGTAAAGAAAGTAGACAACAAATAGTTGAATTAACATACACTATATTTACGAAACATTCACCGCGAAACAGAATTAATTATGTCTTATACTAAATATGACGGAAGGTCTGACCGATGCTCTGACAAACACCATACACTCGATACTCCGCAAATATCACACTGACTCGATTTTCTGGGGCGAGGCACTATCGAAAGTTACCAAGGATTTCTTGGTACTTCGGGTTGTTTGTTCATAATACCCGATAGTATCTAATAATTTCTATATAATAAGGTATAATTAAAATTGTTTCGTTATAAGAACGTTTACAATTATTATATTGAAATAATCACGATCGTTTCGTTTTAAGAACGTTACAATTATTATATAGGCAATTATAATCATTTCCACATAGTAGTGTTCATAACAATAGAGTAAATTTCAATTTTCCAAAATACGTTTCTGCTATTCTTTAGACGAGATATTTGGAAATCTCAAAGATTTTTTAAAATTTTTATTGAATCAGTTGATTTCACGGCAGATCTAAATTGAAAATATATACGTCGTAAAATTATGAAAATACGTTTATAACAGCTTTATAAAGTCTGTTAGAGTCAACGTTTTACCAACGTACTCGTGCGTATTTATTTACGCGTATTTAGGTATTTTATTTTTTATATAGAAAACATATTTAAATATATTCGTTCATATTATGTTATTAAATCGACGATATACGTTATTAAAAAATATTTATGTACTTCGACTAGTAAGTAAATTTGAGATTAGTTTTATGTCACGTTTTAATATTACATTTGATAACAACTATAAATCGTCGTATTAAAAAAATACGTTATTCATCTTTTTTACGGCAATTCCTGAAATAATCGAACCATCGCCACGGATATATAAATTCTCCTTGCGTACCTAAATCAAAATTATATTATTTTAGTGAACCGTAACTGTAAATCAACTACCGGTTATGAACCTTTTTTAACGGCGAATTTCGGAATCAACGAATAATTAAAACATTAGGAAAATATTACAGTCCGACCCCGGAGTAATGTTTTCGAGTAGGTACAAGAAATGATTCGGTCAAAAGATTGAGAAAAATCATTTAGCGAATTTTCTGAAGGGGGAGGGAAGTTTCCGATAAGAACAATTTAACTTGGGCAATCGTGTAAAGAAACGTACGGTTTAATACCAAATTATTTTGAAATTAAATGTAGCGGAGACGTAGAAAAATAATTATTTTTGCGAATCCGGTATTCGACGGCGGGTTACGTCCGTTCAGGGTCGGTTTAAAATTTTACCCGATTAGTAGTCAAAGTATGTACTATATAAGTAATATATACTAGCTCAGTAGTCGAAAATGACCCATTCGCGGTTTTTCACCAATATTTACACGTTCCCCGTTTCTTTTAAATCCGTACTTATTTGTACAAGATAATCTTCTCAATACCATTAATTTTGTTTTACTCGTAATTTAAACGTAAAATATAATCGTAATATTTTTCCCCTCAAACTCAACGACGTAATGTTACACATATTCGAACGTAGAAGAAATCTCTCTATTGCCATTTGCGATTACCTTTCGGACGTGTGAGATATTCGCGGGTTTTCGCTTTAACCAAATTTGAATATCGTAATACTAGTAGCGCGCGCCGCGTATTTTTATAAATAAAAATGTTCGACTTGGATACGAATTTGTCGAAGAAAAAACGTCCCCGAGGAGGTCGTCAATATCATCTCGGAGCCCGGGCTCCAATCGGTTCTGTGCTTAATTCGATCTCGCGGAACTGCATAGTCGTGTAGGTTATAGTATACATTAGATACATTTACACTATATAGCTCTACAACTATACATTACATACATGCGTGCATATTATATGTAAATAACGTAGAGTCAGATAGGTAAATGTACACACACGCACACACACACACACACATACTATATATATACGTCTCATATACACTTATAAACCTATATACACAATGGGCATGGACTCGTGTTTGGTCGTGTAATAAAGACTAGCGATGCTGTAACACACGACTGGCCTAAAACTGAAATAAAAATTACGAGCTTTAACGATAATAATAAAACGTGATATTTACTCGTGTATCGATATTATAACGTGTATTATACGGCCCGTCGACGAAACGAGTTATTTTTCTTGTATATACGCGGGATAGGTTACAATACTTTTTCATTAGACCGTAATGGACTTCGCGAGAGTTTCCGTAAACAAAAATAAAACGACAACGAAAAAAAACGACGTTAACACGCCATTTCTTTTATAATATTTTTGTCCGTTTATCCGTATATTAGATTCGCGCGTACTAATTAAGCCAATCCAATATGTGTGTGCGTGTATTGAATGACGAGCGAACGCCATTATAATATTATCGCGTATAAAATATTATTCCATTTTCGAATGTATACATTTTTTTCCACGCGGTCGTCAATAAGTTAGATTTCTATTTTTCGAAAGGTGTGTGACCACAGATATGGCAAACGAGTAGTAGTATACTTAGGTATATAGTTTGTTTTTTTTATTTTAATGTGTTGCATCTGCACGTGGACTTCCCTTCTCTAGTCTTATGGAAGATGATAATTAGACGATTGACCAATGATCACACGATGCTGACTGGTACCGATCGTTTTTTTCTTCATACATATTATTAAACGTACCTCCGCAACAAACAACAACACTTCAAACATCAATTTCTATCGCCAAAATGCCAAATCGCCATTAGATTAATGGTAGTACGCATAATGTAATTCCGAAACTTCAAATCTGGTTTTTTTTTATTCGTTTTTCACTCGTGGCCTAATAAATAAAACGATAAAAATTGTTTACCGCAATTAGTTACCGTACAAAACATTTCATTTTCGTCGTTATTAAAATTTAATTGAACAGTCCATTAATGCGTGTGCAATAGAAAACAATGGGCACCGTTTACACAGACGTCATTTGGATACGTACTCACATGTCCTTCCACTATCCCACTTTCTAATCACCTGATATACTTAAAGCTCTATGTCGTACCCAACCTTGTAAAGACATTTTTAAAAGTAAATACATTTACGTTTATCCTGTGTTCGAAAACTGTACGAATATCAACGAATTAACGCGTATCAATCGAATATTTGATTCTAAAAATATATACGTACCCTACGGTGTTTACAATAAAATTGTAACAAACAACATCCAAACAAAATATACAAATTAATTTAAACAATTTGAAATTAATTAAAAATATTCTTCTTGGGTTCGTTTAGGACCATAGACGCTTTTAATATGTTCTACTTTCTTCTATCTACCGCCGCTTCCATGTCCAGCGACGTACTGATTCTGTTTAAATCTTTCCCGACCCTATCGTACCAAGTAATCACGAAGACGAATTACAGATATTAGATCTAGAAGGGTTTGTGCAAAGGAATTTTCTCTATACATTTCAAACCATAGACTAATTATATAGTAAATACTAAAAGCGAGCGAAAATTATTTATTGTATGAATATAGAATGATAATTTTACTCTTTGGTAATCATACATTTTGAAAGCTACAAATGTAAAACAACGCAAATAATTATAATATATGATCCATACGCGCACATTTATGTATGTATTTTTTAACACAGATCAATTAAAAAATATACGCAAAGACGTTACTACGTAAAATAAAGAATAGTTTAAAAAATTACGAACGTATTTGATTAAATGTTAATTAGGGGATATTTAAATAGTTATTTTTCATACAAATTACTCGCGCGACTAATTGTAAAACTTCGTTGGAACTTTAATCGTTCGGTTCGGCAATCAGCACGGGCAGTCATCAAGCCGGCTGACGATTAGGTCGCACACCGAAAGAGCAAAACTGTTCCGAGCTGGTCGAAACATATTGTTTCAAACAGCTCCGAACAAATTTCATTCATACTGATAAAACAAAACCAAACAAGACAAAATAATTTCCTACTCATTTTTGTTTTTATACACCAGTCGTCAAGATGAGTTCTGATGAAGATGATGTTGTTGTACCGCTTTTGTGGCAATTTTTGTTAAATAGTGAAATAAATGAAAATAAACGTAAACGTAAAATTTGGGTACACGAAATAAATAAAAAACGT
>JAIPRN010000656.1:0-72068 GCA_025469175.1 Geopemphigus sp. TES_GeoC_2020
TAACGCCGAATATTTACATAATCCTCCCCCGTCGCGATAACGTACACGCGTCTTATTTTTTTTCGTCGTTACCTACCTGTCCGTACTTTGCATAATACGCGAGTTTATCGCGTTCCCCGTGTACCTACGAAACATTCGGTGAAACGCGCGAACCAAACAATTCGCGTACGAACGCTATAGTTCGAAAACCCGCGCGATTCGCATGGTCCCTCCCCATGGGGATAACCACGCGGACTTAGGTGGTGGCCGAACGTTTTTGGGCACGGAACGTATTTCGGCGACACATTCCGCGACCGTTGAAAACGGGCCGGGGAATTTCGCGTAAAAAATGTCCGGCCGTCGTACGAGTACGGCTAGAACGACGGAATCGGCACGCGGAGGCCGTTCGGAAACGAATCCGACCGGTACGCGCGGAATATATTCCGCTGTGTTTTTGTTCGGTACGTCGACGCGTTCGGTTTCGGGGGGTTTTTTTTTTTATATTTTTGACGCCGCGCCCGTTACACGTTTTCCCGCGAGTCCGTTCGATGTTATCGCGAGAGGATACGCTCCCGTTTTGTTCGCGCGGACGTGTGCCCGCGATTATTGTCCCGCACGATCGCCGTCGGCACTCGTTATTGTTTCGTCCGTTTCCGGACGTGTTTCTCCCATCCAATCGATAACCGCGCACGCATACGCGATCATGACGAACGGCAGCGGCGCAATTTCGCCCGACATTTTTCGTGCCGCCTATGTTCGCGTTCTACCCGCCGGGCCATTGGGTGGACGGGAGGGTTCAAAAAGCGCACTTTCAGACGTCGGATCGACAGATTAGTTTTTCGGTACACGCTTACACGCAAGCTTTTATCGAGTGTAAAGGGAAAACACAATTTTCCGAACTTCCCGCGACCAAACGTTCAACGCCCGCGATTGAATCAAAGGACACGCCGCCGATTGACGAAAACTACATCGAACGTTCCATGGAAGAATCGACGATTCCCCCACCTCAGCCGAAAATTCGCGTACCGGGAATAAAGAGCGACACGTCTTTTCGTCGAACTGGCGGCCACGACGAATGTCGTCTGTCTACCAACTGTACGCTGACGACGGACGGAACCGTAAAAGAAAACGTACAAACCGTGCACGCCGATCGACTGACCGCGTGAACGTACAATTCCGGGCGAAAAGTTGAAACGGTAGTACAAAAATACCGACACGCTATTAACGTTCCGCCCAGTGGCGGCGATTTTACGACGCGCCGTTGTCGAAACCGATCCGTCATTCGCCGAACGTTTGGGTAAACAAACGTTTTCACCTCTCGACCGTGGTAGGCGCGCGTGTATTCGATTAATGTTTAACCGCGGTGCGAATCGGTGGTAACCAAATGTTCAAATAATCAAATATTGGCTCGTACGCGGTTAGTGAACGTGTTGTGTACGTTGTTCGTTCGTCGAAGCGAACGTTTACGGACGCGGTCGTTAATTATCCAATTACAAACGATACGCCGCGGCGAAATTCCGCGTCGTTTCGCGTACGTCGGCCGGCTACGAAAATCGATTTCAAACGAAAAAAACGGGCTATTCCGCGGAGTGTACCGTAAACGATTACGCGAGCGTTCCTAATTGATACGCGTGAACGCGAAGCTCGGTCGCGACCAATTTATTTTATGTACATTCAAATTCCGCGCTAAAACGAGCGCGTATTTTCCGAAAATTTTTCTTTTCCAACTTTTCGAGTACGCGTTATATATAAAGAGTGAGACAGTAAACGGGTTATTCGGGGAACTCGGGCGATCGTATCTATCGACGTACAACGGATAATAATAACGAATTCGTAACAATTCGTAAACATTTTGACACGAACTATTCGTGCTCCGTTGGTTTATCGTCCGGACGGATCGATCGTACGTAATTATGGCGGCGATTTTCTACCATGACCGTGACGGGCGTGTATTACGTAATATACGAGCCCGTCGTTCTATTATAAACGTTTTTCATAAAAAAACGAAATTACCATTGCCAGAGTTTATGTGGTGTGCGTGCGTGTGTGTGTGTGTGTGTATATATATGGCGCGCGAAGTGAAAAAACAGCGTGTGTCGCGCGGCGTTTGTTGTACGTATACGTAAAAAACGGAATTGTACGATGACGCCGTATATTTTATGTCCATTGCTTGTACTTCAGTTTTCGTCGAGTAATTTCGTTTTGTATTTAAAACCTAGTTTAAAAAACGAGCGCGTTTCATTCGACATGGCGACTAAAACGCGCGAGTATTTTTCAGGCGTATTTACCGTTCGGACGATCGACGCCACGGCGGTTCGGTACATGTTTTACGACGACAAGTAACGTATTTATATATATATATTGTTTTAACGAACGGCGATTAAAACTTTTAACAGACGCAGTACGCGCGGGTGCGGCGACGTTTATGTTTACGGCATCTAGACGCGGGTTGCGTCGTCGCACCGATTTACGGAAAAACAATCGTACCTCCCCGCCCTTTTTTGGTCGAAAAACGTTTACTTCGTGGCGTCCGCGCGCAAAATCTAGTCCAAAAACGTTACGTCGTAGGTCGTCGTCGTCGTCGCGGGAAAGTCGACGACGACTTTTGCCCGAAATGCGCGCGAGTCTCGACGAACGTTCTCGCGTCGTATTTTTCGCGGCTCGCCAACCGGACCAAGTTTGTACCCGGCCAGTTCGGGGATCGTCGTGTCGGTTTCCGGAAGACGATCGATTAGTTCGTTTGGCTCCGAACACAATTTTTCGGCAACTTGCGCTAACGCCATAACGTAAGCTCCCCCGCGAACAGCACCGGCGGCGGAGGACTAACGTTAATTTTAATAGAATTCGCGTCGTCGGTCGATTTACTTGTATCGCGCGTTTATCGTTTACGTTTCGTTCGGTTTTGGTTCGGTTCTTATGTACGTTGCGTACGAAGTCTTCCCGCCGAGTCAACATCGAGACGAAACGTTAACGTTCGCGCGCAACTATTACGGCCGAAATCGAATTTTCAACCTGAGCACGCCTTGGTATCGTTATTTCTAACGTCCAAAAAACGCTGAACAAAATTGATAGTTCGAAACGCGATATAATCGGCCGGTGGTCGTGTACGTTCGACCATTCGAACGGAAAACAAAAAAAATGCCGATCAAAAGGTTCGCGCCAGCGAAAATTCGTTCGAACGGAACGATATCGCGTTCGGATACGACGTAAACGAAAACAAATCGCGGAGAATTGAACGTCGCTTAAAAGAATAAAAGGAGTCTTTACAGATTAGGAAAACGGTCCGTGGTATTATTTGTTTATTTTACTCTATTGTATAATTGTACGATACGAGCGTTGGGTTTTTTTTTATCGTTTTACTTTCGTTGTTATATTGCTACGATAAATTCTCGTTGTTTGTCACTGTACAGGTATAATCTAATGGACGAGAAGGACTTACAAGTATCGGGCAACAAATCGTTGATCGTGTTCGTGCACGGATTTAGATCCAGTACGCGGTCGCCCAACGTAGCCGACTTCGGAAAATGTAAATAGCGACGAACGCGCGTAGTTTCTAAGTTGTCGTATACGAGTTTACTAAGATTTATGTAACAAATAGACGAAGCGGCGGTTTCCCTTTTTGTCCTCGCCCGTCCTTTACGATAAACTATAACGAAATTAAACGCCGCACTCGGACGAAATTACCTTTTTTGGTGCCGTACGCGATTAAGGTGTCTTCTCTATCGGTTTTCGTACGTACTCGAAACATCGGCGGTATTGGCAGGGCGGAGTAGGAGAGCTCAATTCGCGGACGATTTTCGACATTTTTCGATTTTATTTTAGTAAATTAATTAGCCGCCCGTCAGTTTTCGTCGTACGCGACGCGAAATTCGTCGTTACACCGCGGTAAATGATTATCCGGCGTATACGGGCACGAATTAACGGTTTCTTCGAAAACCGTCATCGTAGTTCGTTTTCGAGCGAACCGTTACTTTTTCAACAATTTTCGAAACTTTCCAAAACGAAAATCTTATTTATATCGGGCGAAATTACATTCGCGGTGGCGTTTTAAGTTATTTAACCGTAAAACTGACACCGCGAATGGCGCATGTAAGCGATTTGTTGTTTTTTTTTACTCACTTCTCCGGTCAACGCGCGAATCTGCGACCGCGATTCGCGTTCCGACCGGTGGTGTTCGTACATTCGAAAGACGGTTTTTACGTCAAACGTGTACTGCTAAGGGAAACCGAAATTCGAATATGTTTTTGGCTCGCGTGACGTTGTACGACGTAACGGAATCGAAAACGGGCTTTTTCCTAAAGGAACGTTGTAAACGCGATTTCCTGAACTTCTTATAGGTGCGTGTCGCCGTTGTGTGTTTGGGCGCGCGTGAAACGAACGATTATTTTTCTTTCGCGTGAGTCGCGCGCTTAATTACACACGGTCCCCGCGTCTATAATTTGAAATTATACGCTAAACGCGACGGTCTAAAAGTGTGTAGCGAACCATTCGCGACCGTTCGGTGAAATGTAATTCCGACAAGAGGTTTGGACGATCGAACCCGTCGTCCGAGTAGATTTTCCTTTTTTTTTTTTTGTTTTTTGTCTAATATAGTCGAACACGTTTGCGTCCGTTAAATATGCATGAACTAACTTCGTCGCGTAGTCTCGATTCAAAAATCTGAAACAACGTGAAAACGACACCGATAATACGAACAGGATGACGCGGTATATCGAACGGAAAAACGTCCGTCGAGCTTTCCTCCGACCCGAGTGCTTAGAGTACGTAATCGATCGACATATGGAGCGTACGGTGCCGAATAGGTTCCCATAACAAGTCCAGTGCGCGTATTCGCGGCGGCTAAACGTTATAAATATTGACGTTGCGGACCAAGCGAAAAGTCACTCTACCAAAACGCGAAGGTTATAAACAAATTACGAAAACACGCGACGATTTTCGTCTTACTTGTCTTTCGTTCGAATAGTCGACTAATTAAACTCGTCCGATTTAGGCGTACTTCTTCACCTTTTGCAGTCGATCGTCGTAATTATCGGGTTTTGTTAATGCGCCGGACACGGATTTCTTTTTAATCGAACTTTCCTAAAGGCGTTAGTGCGAGTGTTACGACGAGATAGCCATTAGACTGACGTATATATGAAGTAATATTACGCTACGTCGAAAATAAAAAAAAAAAACTGGATCGATTCGTTACTATTTGCTTTTTGCCGATTATGAAACGGCGACGTTTAAAAAACGAAAAAAGAACGAAAAACTATCGTCGAGATAAAAAAAACACGTAATAATCATCGTTATTACTACGAAAGAAATTGTGTTGCGCGCGCGAAGGGAATAAAAAAAAATCGTGGGCATTTAACGTCGGCGGAACGAATGGCCGCTTTTTATAAATATTTCGCTTTTCCGCGAAAACGAGAGAATCGTATAATTATTTGCGAATAAAAAATTAGTTTACCTGAATATATATATAACAAAAAAAAAAAAAATCGCGAGCAGATTTGTTCTATCGTGTAAACGTCGGCGCGTCCTTTTAAAAAGCTATCAGTTATAAATATATATATACGTATACACTACATATATAGATTTATCGTCGATTGAGCTTAAAAATTCGTAAGCGTACCGTAAACGCTAATACGTTTTCAGCAGACTTTTTTCCGCTTCGCGTTTTAAAAACCGTCCGTTTGGACCTTTTAGTAGATTAAAATAATCGAACCGTTCGATTCGTTCGCGGTTTATTGTAGAATAATTTTTTACCGCGTGCGAAAACCGACGACGCGCTAATAATCCGCGAACAAACAAAACAAAACGGTTCGAACGAAATTACCGAATTTGGTACCGGCGCGGTAGTCGAAGCGCTTAAAACGGAGTATTTGCCGAAAAAGCGAACATTAAAACAACGTTAAAATACCGTATTTAAAAACGAAACAAAAAAAAAAAAAACGTCGGCCCTTCGAACTTTTTCGTTAAAATTCCGCCGACAATATTAAACGTTCGGACACCGTTACCTACCTAAGTATATTCACGCGGCGCGCGAGCAGACGTTATCTTTGGAACACCCCCCCCACACATACACACACACACCCAAATCCCATGGTACGTAATCAGAAAGCGTCCCTTATTCGTTTTACCGGATAATTTGCGAACTGCCCGATCACACCCGTCCGCGTGCGTTTTTATTTCGTTTTGTTTTCGGCAACGACCAACGGAAACGAAACAAAAAACAGCTCTCGCGCAGTTCACGAACGCTTCCAACGTGGCAATGGTCGATTGGTCGCCGTGGACGCTGACGGCGAATTACACGGACGCGGTTTTCCAGTTGCCCGCCGTGTCCGCCTACCTGGTCGACTGGTTGAACGGTCTGCGCGGCCGCGGCGTCGTCAACAGCTTCGACGACGTCACATTAATCGGTCATAGTCTGGGTGCCCAATTAATCGGTTACGTGGGCCACAGATCGAACGGGACGATCAAAAGAATTATAGGTAAGTGCCTAACCGACGTCGACACGTGGTTTCCGGAATTCGGTTTTATATCGTCGAATCGAAAACGATTCGTTCGCTTCGTGTACGCGGAATTTTCTTCGCCTATTTCCGACGGATTTTCGCTTTCGCGGCAATTGTAAACGTTATATTTATACAAGCGCGGACGTACTCGTCGACAAAGCGATTCGTTTATTTTCTATTATCGTAGCGCTTATTGTTCCGGTTAAACGGTGACGGTTCACGTAGCAAACTTTCGTTTACTACTTTATTAAACGTAATATAACAATTCGGCAGTGAATGAAATAATCGTGTCGATCGGAACGATTGAAATTAATTTAATCGATCGCGGCATAAAATCGTATTAACGGACGGGTAACTAAAAAAATTTGAACGAAAAACGTTCCGTTAAGGTATGCCGGTTACTTTTACGATATTTATTTAGCTTTTGAGGACTACCAATTTTTTAAAAACTAGTAAAACTAGTAAAAACAGCGTTTACGATTTCGATGTTCGGGTAAAAATTGTTTGTACATATTAAACAGCCTACGCGGTCGCCACTTTTGTTCGTCAGTTTTTTAAGGACCACTACCGAGGGCTTTCACTGTCGATCTATTGCCTTTATGTTTCAAGGTATGAATAATAAATAAATCGGCGAAGTAGTTTGAGCTGTACGAAGATGAAAGCGAGAAATCGTCAGAAGTTCGTCTCTATAGAAATTCGGTCGTTTCCTATGGACCGATACATTCGGTCGATGTCGAAAATATACGTACAATTATATATTATGTATGCGTCGTCTAAAAAATTTAGTTCAAGCGAACTTTTTTCGTTTTCTAAACTAAATCGGGAGGCTGTGTTTAAAACGAACCACAATTCGGACTCGAAACCTCAACATGCGTGTGTTGCTACCACCCGCCGTCGTTACTATACCTGTGTAATTTAAAAGTTTAAAATGTTTACGACGGGCGCGGCCACAGAGCGATTAATATACAACCGTATTCGAATCGAAAAACAAAAAGGGAAATAATATCGTAGCGTACCACACGCACGATGGACGAAATCGATTACGGTAATCGTTCCAGTTTACCGTCCAACCAGAGGCACCGCAACACGGGTCACCGGGTAATCTGAAACCGTTAATTCGGTATCGTTTTTAATCCGCGCGCGTTGGTTCAAAAAATAACCATCTGTCCGGTTGGAATAACGAGCGTTCTTTTTGGTTATATTTTCGTTTTCCGTCACTGCGTTGTTTCCCTTCCGAATCCGTTCGGCCGGGTGAACCAAATACGTCAATCGTTTTCACGTAATAACGTTACGTTTTTCTTACGTTTCGGTTTTCGTAAAATATAATTTGCCGGTATCGTTATTTATCGTTCGTCCAAACAAGCTACGATTAATACCATTTCGGGAACAAAACGTCCACTAAATAGGAGGAGGAGTGAGAGTTTATATATATATATACTCGCGAAATTCCGGTAGTTTTAAAAGGCACGGTGGTTAAGCGAAACGTTATGATTGGACAACAATTCGATGGAAACGAGAAAAGAACGATTTGACGACTTTATTGTTTTCACACGGTTCGCCATAACAACTAATACTGGTATAATGTAAATATGTTTGGACGCGATTGAACCTTATCGTTCGAAACGTATTCGGGTACGCGTGAAAAAGACGAAAAAAAATCGTATTTTTTCATATTCGTATCGTATAATTTTGCCGAACCGAAACCATTGTACGAATTACACCGGTAGTAAAATAGTCCCGTCGTCCGATCGAACAACAATAAGGTGGAGGGGCCGACTTCGTCTAAATCGGCTGGTGCGCCGAAGAAATAATACGGCGAGAAGTCAGAAACCGAAACGCCGACGGCACCGCACCGAGAGCGAAGTTCATAAAGAAGGAACTCGGCGGTCCGGAATGAGGATGGCGAACGGTCGGTAAAATACGATTGTCGGCGGAGTTATTAAGTTTCGGGTCGTAACGATCCGAAAAACGAATAAAATGGACGAGGCGGTTAAAAAACGTAGTCCTTATGCCGTGAACGGTTAACTTATTGTGCACACACACACACACACGAGCGTAACGAAACACTTAACACTGAACGTTAAAGCGCGCGCGGACTTTTATGTACAACTGCGAATGTAAAACCAAATCAATTGTCCCAGAGCGAACGCCCCGCGAAACCGTGCTGGAAAACTAAACGGACACTGTAACGACGCGCGATTAAATACGCGTCCGAGAGGCCGACGACGTCGACAACACGACTTCCTGTCGTCGTTTCGCGAAGCGCGTATATTATTAAAACGTTTCGAGCGTTCGGGGTTTTCGTTCGAGTTTATCCGAACTTGACCGGGTGGCCGTATGGGCGAGCAGGAGGGCAGGACGTCTCGTAGATAATTTACGATACACGCGAGAACATCCTACACCCTCCGGCCGACGTATTGCCGACCCGACGATCGTTTCCCTGTACGATTCCTTGAACTACGCGACGGTTTCCAAAACGTCGCGCCATTGATTGTTTCGAATCGAATTACGTGTTATTTTGGACGAAAAAACTAAATTACCCGGGTGTAATAGAACCGGAACGTCGGATTTCCGTCTTATTAATCGCTTTTCGTAGCGCGAAAATAATACGATTTACGCGCGAACGTTTTCAATTACTTTGTCGATCGCGCGCGTTATTCTTCGAAGCGTTTTATCGCATTTGCCGAATATATACAGACACATATATACGAGCGTACACGCATATAACGTCAAAGGCGTAACATATTCACGACGAACACACACACACACACACATTCAAATGGTCCGACCGCGGGGCTTTAGTGTCGTTTTTTACGGTTTACGTAATATATTCGTATAGAACGCCCCGGGACTATTCGGGTCGATCAATTAAAGGGGGGAAATAAAACGCGTTTAATGCAAAAATAAACCTTTAAATCCGAATTAATTTCGCCGCGGCGAATTATTCTTCTTCAACGGTCCGGCGGGGCTGACGGTTTCCGTCCTCGAAACGGACGCGCCCGACGGTAACGGATTTTTTAACGACGACCGGAGCTCCGGGCGCGCGCACAGCGAATTGTGTACACGCGACGAACGACGGTCGCCACTTGTGTCCACCCGTTCGTCCGATTTTCACGAATTTTACGGCCGCAGGACAACTATAGTACACGTACACCGTTTAATCGGTACGCGTCGCATTGTTCATTCTTGTTCATTTGGTCGTCTATGCCGAAGGCCACGTAGTAGTCGTCCATAATTTTCTCGATTCGGGGATGTTGAACTCTTGAGATCCGTTCAGTGAAAACCCTTTTCAGTCCGCCGTTACCGAACGTCAACCGATTAAAATATTCGACAAGAACGACAGCAAGTCGTGTAGTTCGTGTGATGGTTGTGAAGAAGAAACATCGAACTCCGCTAGGGTGTAACGTTCATGTGGCCGTCCGTTGTCGGTAATAACGCTGTACACTCGCCATAAGTGAATAGACGAGATAGAAAAACGCGAAAAAGTTCCACAAGGGAACACATTAACCCGACGAATGAAAATTCGCCGTAAAAACGGCAAATATCGACGCCTAAAACACCTTTTGATCGAGGAAACGCGACCTTGACGACGGCATCCGATCGGACGGAGCTTAAGATATCGCGCGAAACCGATAACTTGCCCCAGCCCCTGAACGCCGTTGTGCCGTATTCACCGTATGGACGTTCGATTCGGGCGATTGTCCGTTTTTTTTTCGACGACGATGTAGAGCGCCCGTTTCGTTTCCGTGTTAAAAGCGCACGGACGTCGTTACCGTCGCGCCAAAAAGTATTGTCTTGGACGGACTCTACCACACCACTTGCGTTCCCATCGCGTCGCCGTTCACACGGTGACGACGACGTAGCTCGTAGAGATCCGTCCGCGGAGTATAAAACGGTCGGTTTGCGGGGCGCGCCGCGTGTTTACCAAATTCGTCGGTCGACCAAAATAAAAACGAAAGAAAACCCCTTTAATTACGTAAGACGCGTGTGTTATAGGACTCTCTAAGACCGCGTTATTGTATTTCGTACGTCACACGTCGTACGACGAAGACACACCGCACGACGTGTACTTGTACGCGTTTGTATATATGTCGTATCGTGTTAAATTACTCGAGTGTTAAAACGCGACGTCTAACAAGAGTATTAACCTTACAACGTAATTTAATAAAATTATTAGGGAGTTTGAAATTCGCTCGAACAGAATCTCGTAGAAGTTTCACTCAGCCTACAGCGTACGGCCCGGAGAACATTCCGAAACTCCACTTCGCGTTTCGGCGCGGCGCGTTCGCTAAAACGGAATTACGGTAAAAGGTAACGACGCGATATTAATATATATACACACACACTTTTGAGTTGCGTATTGTCTCGGGAATACGGCGTCATTTAATTAACGAAACGCGTATCGCGGCCCGCGGCGAAAAAAACGTATTTACCAACAACAATACGCGACGGCGATGGATTTTCGGCGACTCGCGATTGGCGGCGGCGAAACGATCGTCGTAACCGTTCGTGACAGTTCGTTTCGGGCGCGCGCGTTCGTCGCGCGAGTAGGAAATTCCGTTTTCCGTCCCGAACCGGTATGAACTTCCGAATACTAAACGACGATTTTCGTTCGATTGTTGTAATCGTTGCGGTCGGATGGCGGGGGACGTTAACAGCTTAACGAAACTTACGTAACTCGCGTTACGTTTAATCGCCTCGGTGGCCCGCCCAAGTCACGCGCGGCTACTTTCTAAGAGAATTTTCTCGGGTTTCTCGCGTTATTTGTCGGAGGTTCGCCTGGGTCAATTAGGCGTATACTTTCGCCGTTAACGTTTAAACGACATCCAAAGACCGAAGTCGTCTTAACACGTCGCGACATTACCGTATCGGGGAACCCTTATTGTCGTCGTCCGGAGATCGGACGCCTTCGCGTATTTCGTTTTTCGTTTAGAGTCGGCCGTTTTTGAATATTTCGATTGTTCCGCGCGACCCGCGTGGTAACTACACACGCCAGTAGAAGGAAAACTTTTGCGCCCAATAATTATCGGTTCGTTTTCGAAACGTCTTACCGGCGCGTTGCGCAAAACGTACGTACCCAACACTTTCCCTATCCCTCCCTGTTAAGCGCGATTCACTACTAATCTTCTCCAAACGATATATAATAATAATATTCGCGCCCGTCCTTTTTTTTTGACGTCCGTTTCGATTTTCCTTTTTTATCGTTTTTCTCGTTCCGTTTTATTTGTTCTCGGTTTTACGGCTGTCGATTCCGTCATATCTCGTCGGACGTCTTTTATTTTTTTTTTATTTGATTTACGATCGGCCGCGGGCGCCGTTTTTTTTCGGTTCCTCGTTTTTGCGTTTTTGTTTTACGTCTAAAACGGTAATTGGGCCGTTCGGCGGTATTTTCGATAGCGAAAACGCCCGTCGTCGTACCGGAATGCCGAACCGTCGGTTAATAATTCTGGTAATATTATATTCCCGCGGAGCTACACTCGAGCGCGCGTTCTTTCTATCGCGACCGATACGTTTAAATACGTTTTTTGTGTTCATTTTTCGAGTGGACCGTCGTCATTTACACACGCGTTCTCGGGTTCCTCCAGACGAGACGACTATATTGTTTTTCAATTTGTAAAAACGCACGTTTTGTATATATGTGTGTGTGTGTGTGTGTGTGTGTGTGTGTGTGTGTGTGTGTGTGTGTGTGTGTGTGTGTGTGTGTGTGTGTGTGTGTGTGTGGTGTATAAGACGAACGTGAGAGACTCGGACGGACGGTTTGATAGATTGCACATTATCGAACGTATCTCGACCGTTTTGTAATTGAACTCGCCGGCGAACTGTTTTATCGAAAACAAACTCAATAATACTTATCGGTCCGAAAGAGAAAAAAAAAACGAATTAACGCGAAACCATTAAACGTCCGCCGGTACGATATATTTATATATCGATACACTCAACGTTCTTCGTGTATCCGTTTCGTATCGTTAGCCGCTGTTTGCCCGCCGGCGATCTATTCCCGGGGCACTAACGGACGCTCTTAATGGTGTACGTCTTCCGTAATGCCCCCGTAAATCGGCCGAAATTAAAATTTCCAAAACCGGTCGACGATTACGTTGCTCGTACCGTGTCCCGGTTTACTCATGTTTGGCGGTTAACGTCGTCGGCGTTCATTATCCGATAGCGTTTTCGTTTTCGCCGCGCTCGTCGAGTTCGCGTTAATCACGCGAATCGATTTCCGGCCACGCGCGTGTTAGTACGATATTTCGCTAGTAGTTAATTGTCCGACCTACGTCGCTTAACGGCTGATCGTTTTCGGCATCGGCTAACCAGAAAACGTTTACTCCCGAATAGCCGTCGGGCGAATTCGGTAACGACAATTTTTCGAAAACATTTTCGTTAACGACGCGAACGCCGACGGACCGTCTTCTTGGCGGCGAAACGATTCGAGCACGTTCGTCCTCGATTATCGGGAATATCGCGTTACGGTGGTAACGAGCGGGTATTGTACGAAATTTCGTACCCGGAATCGGTCTGCTCGTGTTTAACTAATCAATTTCACTATCCCCTAAACGTGTCGTTGCCGCAACTACGTACTTGTATATACGCGCGTGGTAGAAGCGTTCGACGAGTGGCGATATTGGACCGAGCGCGCGATACGTTCACACACTAACTCTCGCCCACACGGTGCCGCGGTAACGGATACGAACACGGACTAGAAATTCCGACGTCGACGCGTCTGTAAACGTCGCCCGGGCCTCGATCGAATTTCGCCGCGCGTACTCTTCGGGTTTCGGCTCGTGTACGGTGTGCCCGCGCTCGCAACTACCCGGAGATCGTATACATCCGACTGTCCCGGCGTTTACGACGTGACGCCACGATACGCAGCGATCCGGCGACCCGGACGGGATCCGAATCGTTGTTCCCGACCAAGTAGTACGCGTGTTTCCGTGTTCGCGACGTCGGATTCGGCCGACACGAGCGACTTCGTTCTTCCCCCCCCCCCCGGGGTCCTTGTTCCAGTAATCTTTACGTACCTCGCGTTCGCGCCGAGAAATGTTTTCTGACAATCATCTACCGGGACGGACAATTTCCCCGGACATCATTGTCGTTGGTTTTTACTACAACTCTTGTTCCGGAACGGTCCGCTGAATTAACGTGTACGTTACGTGTATAGATTATTTGTTTTCGAAACGAGGTGGTGCCCTCAAAGTGTTCAGATTCTAAACCGAGCGGAGAATGTATCGATTTTAAAATGACGCGTTCTCGTTGTTGTTGTTGTCTGCCAACATTTTCGTGCGTGGGAGCCGTTAATTTTTTTACACGCGTTAAATTCCCATAGAAAATGTCCGTAACTAGTTGATAACTTTATTTGACACTTTGTTTTCATAAGCGCGAGGAAAAATTACCGAAAATTTTCAAAAAATTGCGGAAAAAACCAGTAAGTTTGCCAATTATTTCGGGCACGTACAATGTTCGTATTAAGTCCTAAAAATAAATTACTAGCTTAGACGTATAATGTTTTAATTATAATAAAAAACAAAAAAATGAAAAATAATCGTTTGTCACGATATTATTTTAGACGTTTGAATTACGAATAACTACAAAAAATTACAATAAACAAAGTTTCGCGTAGTACGTAAACTTTGAAAAAATTTCGTATTTAACTCATAAATTTGAAAAAAAATCCGATCTTGAACGCGATTGGTTTTAAATATTGTACGGAATACGGAATGAAAAAAAAAAATAAAAATTTTAGGCGTTGACTTCGTATTAACTTCGTCGAATATTTTGACAGTTGAAGTAACAAACGGTTTTGTATACAAATGTTTTTTGTACGTAAAATTTTTCGATTTTAAAGTTTTTTTTTTTAGTATTATTCGTTTGACGATATTTGCGTAATCATAAAAAAAAATTGTCAAAGCGTTAGTGAATATATTGAATATTGTAAAATTATGAAATATGCAAAGATAAATTTTAGTCAGCTACAGCGCGTTTCGTTTTATATTCACGCTGTACCCGCCGCCACCCACCATTCGAACTCGAACGGAATTTCGAGTTATTTTCGAAAAAATTCCTCCCGTTACGCCGAAAAGCCGGCAAAACAGGCGACGGTCGTATTTCGAATTTCTTAATTTCCCGAATAGTTTTATTTAAAGCATTTCGGAGTTTTCCTAGCGCACATTAATTCGCGTGAAACCCGTTTACTTTACGAGTTCGAAAGAGGCGAATAGTAAACCGTACGGTTTTTAATTATACGTCGAACAACGTTTAACGGGAACGCTTAAACCTTTCTCTTCGTCCGTAGATCGCCATTGGACGCGTATTTTTGTTTCTGTCCGGTACGAATATTAAAATATCCCTCGATGACTGACCCAACCCAAGATCCGTACGCTATTCAACCGATCAATCGATCGTTACTTTCCGTATTTTCCTTAGTATTTTCGCACGGCCATATTAAATATATATATATATATATACTTAAGGAATTACGATAGTCTAAATTTGAAAACAAAAATGTAATACGAATCGAAGACGATTGAACGTCCGCGTGTACGGAAACGTAACGTAAAGACGAATAAATATTATTTTTACGAACCGTTTTAAACTCCGGTGGTAATAACGCGACGCCCCTGACATGTTTTTTTCGCGTCCCTATCGAGCGAGTTGACGGTCAGCGGTGTACGATTTTTTAAAACGGCCGCACGCACCTATCCGTAAATATACTACGACCGTACACTATAGAGTTAGCTGTATTGAGTTACATTGTACGACATATATGATATAATAAATATCGTGCGAACGTTTCTCATTTTTCGAATCGTGACGAATTACGTAGCGAACTATAAAAGGAATGGGTTGACCTAATTTCGCGCTTTTACCGTTTGCGTTCGACAGTGTCTACGATATGAAATCGACGAAGGAGGTCGAAGTCGAAAATTCGAAAATAAAACTGAAAACTACCGTAACAACGTACATATATATCGTATTTACGAGCGCTACAAAACTAACGTCGTCCGTATTGTCGCGAGATTTACCGTGGACGATGACGATTACACACATTCGGCGGCTATTTAGATTCCGCGTCGAGTTTACCGGTTTTAAAACGCGCCACGTTACCGTCGTTAGTTTTGGACCACGCGCGAAAATGGAAAAGCGAAACCCGGGAACGCGCGTAATTTTCCCGGTCCCGTTTAAATAACGCGACCGAAACGGTTGACGCTTAAGAATCGTACGTTGATATGTGGAACGCGTTTTTCGAAACAGCTCTCGACCCGGCGCAACCGAATTTCAAGGCCGATCAAAACACCGAACGGGTCGACGTGAACAGCGGCCAGTTCGTGATGGTGTTGCACACGTCCACCACGTTCCTGGGACTGAGGGAGCCGGTGGGTCACGTGGATTTCTACTTCAACGGCGGTCAAGTGCAACCGTCGTGTCTGTCCGACATAAGTACGTAACATATGTTTATTACGCGAATACGGAAATTGTTCGCCGAACGAGAATCTCGGGCCGGTTCTCGTAAACGAATGCCGATAGTTTAATCGATTAAAGCTCGTCGAAAACGGTCGTCCGTTCGCGGCGAACGTTCGAACGTTTCAAATTCGACCCCTTGGACACGCCCGCTTGCCCGTTCGTTGGGCATATTTTGAAGCCGAGGGGGTAAAATATTATTATCCGGACATGTAACCGGTTGCTCGACGGCGACGTGTACCCGACCGTAACGATTGCCGGCCCGCCGGATCGGACCATCCTATGGGCGAGTCACCGGAGCTCGTTGAGCGGCTGCTCGTCCCAAGTGCGCGGCAAGCGTAAGACGCTTTGGTTTCGGCAAACTTTGTCGTACCCACGGACGGGGGGTTCGCGTAAAATACGACGGCGCCCGCGGCGTTTTGTATATTCCGATCGTTTCCGGATCGTGGCGGCGGCGTTAATTAATTATCGATTCGTTCCGATACAACAGCGATATTCGCGGTTCGATTTCGACGTTTGACGTTCGCCATTAGGGCCGAGTCGTTTACGCGCGAATCACCGCGTCGTGGTGAAAATAACGCGATTTGTTGCCGTAGTGGTAGGTAACGATTTCGCGTCGAAACGTCCCGAGATCTACTGGGCGGTAAATATATATATATATATAGTACGAAACCGATTTACGTGTATGATATTATTATATCGTAAAAACGAAAGAAAAAACCGAAAAAATAACCGTCGTTTTCACGATGTTTACGTACGGAAAAGGCGGGTTGGATAATATAACTTTACGAGTTACGACGTATTTTAATAACGTCGTTATTACCTGCCGGTAATAACCGTTCGGCGTCCAACCGACGGTGTAACGTAAACTCGCGGTTTATTCTGAAACGCGAAACGTTACGCCGTGTTTGTGTGTATATATATATATTCGCGACTTTTATTCCTCTCGCGCGATTCGTGCGTTTGGCGCGTGCGCGACGCGATCGGATTTTTCCTTCTACACACCCCTCCCCCAATCCAAACGCGTTTTACACATTTTTACGCTTCGTGTCAAATCGTCGCACCTAATACGCCGGGACATTCGCCGATGAACCGTGAACGTGGTTGCCTTTTCCCAAAACTAAAACCAACGACCGTTAGGAACGGCCGACGTAATCGTAACACCCAGGGACGATAAATTCGCGTTCCGTAATCGTCGGCGGACGCCGCCGATTAGATCTGTTGGTCAGCCCGCGCGGACGGCCGGAAAGCTTCGGGATTTATTATACGACGCGATTCGCTATTTCGTTCTCGGCGAACGCCGTTTCGCGTCAACGGACGAGCTCGGATACGCGCGTTCGTTTCGGGGTAGCCAATTGTATCTGGTCGGCCGTTTGTACGGCGCGATTTTTCACAAGCGTACGGGAAACAAAAGAGGTTTAATCGTCGAAATTCCCGTTTTCGGATATCGGGCAATTTTGCGTATTTTTCGAGCGCGCGATACCGGTTAACGAAAACGAAAAAAAAAAAAAACATTCCGTTACACTTTCGCGATTTTCGTCGTCATTGTTTCACGGGGACGACGCGAATTTCGTGACGATCGAAAGGGATCATTACTAGCCCGATGTACCTCGTTTCGATCGATCGCGGGTACCGAACGTGTTGTTCGGCGTACGTACGCAATACGTGCACAAATCGTTATCGTACCGTTGCTCGGGTCTTCGCGGTACGTAAATAATACGTAACGACGGACGGAATAATTGGCCGAGAAAAACCTTTATTGGTTCGTTCCGATTGCTATTTCGTTGACCTCGAGGTCAAGACGCGAATCAACGGACGGCGTATGTTGAAATTAACGGCGATCGACGAGAATTGAAACGTGCGCGATATATATATATATATATATGTGTGTGTGTGTGTGTGCGTTTATCGTTCGGGTTATATATTTCACGTCGAAAATTAGACACGATTTTTCATTTATTCGTTCCCCGCGGTCGACCGCCCGCAATTATTTATATTACTACGCGCCATGCACGTATTCGTTACGATATCGTTCCGTCCGAAGAGCGTATATTGATTAATTCCCGCTCCGTTTATGGTTCCGGTGGCCGTGGGTGGGGGGGAGGACGAATAAATATTTTTCAACAACGTCGTCGCGACAACGTCGTGCTATTAATTACGGACAACACGCGCGTTTCGGGCGCGGAAACGCGACCGCGAAAAAAATACGCGGGGGCCCGCCATATTGCCGTGACGGTTACGTTTTGCCCGTTTGCCGTCCGTTTCTCGCGAACCACCTCGTCCGCCGTACCGGTCGCTTTTAAGTCACCGTAACGTTGTTGAACCACGCGTGTTCACCGGGCCGAGTTTAATTTTTTTTTTGTTATTACGGCCCATTACGGTTATTGGCGAAAGTTGTAACCGTTAAATAAAGCGCGCGCGCACGCGCGCCAAAAGAAAAAAAAACACACACAATCATCAAACGGAAAGTTTCCCTTTGAAGTGCGCGTTTTGATTCTTTAAGTTTGTATAGTTTCGTGTGCGCGAAGCGGCACGCGTTTCGAGCACCTGTATATTCGAGAAATCAATAAAACACACGCTCCCCGGTACGCGGACGGCGAGCGCGTCGTATCTCACTCGGCCGGGCGTCCCGGCGACGATAACAGGTAATAACGAATTTGTTCGAAATCGAAATAAATAAAACCGATGAAATACCCGGCGTTTAGAATTACCGGTCAACCGCCACGCGGTTTAACCGGAAACGACAACGTACCGACGACAATCGACACGCGTTCCGGTTTTTATCGCCCATTTCCGGGACGATGGTTACGACGGCGGGTAGGCGGTAACGCGATTGTACTATCGATTCCAACGGTTTCGTCCATTTCCACCGTATAAATATGCAGACACGGAAATTGATAAAAACGCGTCGGGTCGACCGAATCGCGAACTATTTATGGTGCCTAACCCGGAGCGCGGGGTCGTCCAATCAACGGGCGTGTACGTTACGCGTTCGAATCGTTTTCGGCACTTACGGATACGCCGGGTTAGATATCGCGTTCACGGCCAAGTGCTCGTATATACACACACATATATATATATATACGATATCATCGTTACGTCGCGTAATTGCGCCCACGATGGAATTACGATTGTAGGACGCAGGCAGGATGGGTGTCCTCCACGGAGGGATCCGACACAACGTCGCAACTTTCGTTCCGTTCGATGTTTTAGAGTTTCGAAGTTTGTTTTAGTAATAACCGATTCGGTCGCGGAATCAATAGATAATAAAAGAAACTCGGTACCGTCGTCGGACGACGTCCTCCGGTGACCCGCTGATGGATAGTCTCCGAATTAACGTCGATTTGTTGAAAACCAATATACGAATTTCGACGAACGTCGGGAACGTCGTTTATAAAAAAAAAAAAAAAAAAATCCGTAACCCGATCGCGAAAAGCGTACGTAAATATATTTACGAAACGGTTATATCCAAACGAAGTAATTACCCGTACAATTTTTCGTTTCGATTATAAAACGAACGTAGTAAAGCTTTCGAATAGAACGAAAGATCTATTTATTTATCGTTTGGATCTCCGTGTACCGCGAGTGTATTGGAAACGCGCACAAAAGGAACACCACCGGCGCGGTTCAATTGTAACGACTAATAACAATGTCGTACGATGTCCAATCGACGTTACCGCGCGAAGTCGTAAAATCGTAACAAGTCTCCGTTAATACGCGGAACGAACGACGTTCGTCAAAAATGTTTACGCGTCCGTCCTAATCGCCGCATCCCCCGGGCTAATCGGTTTTTAAACGATCGGTGATCGGCCCCGTACGAAATAATAACACCGGACCGTTCGGCGGTTAGTCCGAACGCAACTACTTTTCTTCGCCAACGACGCCGTCGTGGTTGTTCACGCTTAGTGCGTGCCGGTCCGTGCGCGTACGAATGTGCGCGGAGAGGGTGCGATTTGATTATGGAAAACGCGGAGAAAAACGTACGTCCCAGTACAGAAATATCGAAAACATAACGCCGGCCCGTCGTGTGGCGGCACAGAAAATCGGTGCCGCTCGCGCGTACGAGTAAGTTACGGACAGTCCGCGTGAGAGCCGAACGGACGCGGTGTATTTTTCGTTTCGGGAAAATCGGGACGTCAAAATGTTCGCGAATTTACGAAAACAAATACGTCCGTTATGCACACGTACGGACATCATCAGGCGATCGCCACCTCGTCGGCGACGAACGGCGAGTAAGGAATTTCAGGACGAATACGCGGTTTCGTTTAATCGACAACTCGCTTTTTTTCGTACTCGGGGGGAATTTTCGTTCCGTCCTAAGTTCGCGCGAGTGAATGAACGGAAATACGAACGGGTTTTTGTCCCCCGTACCGCTACGCTAGTTCGGTGGACCGAAAAAGCGCTCGAGTTTTATTACCGACGGCGTACGCTAAACGGTAAACGTTACACGCGCGAATATATATATATATATAAAGGGATATATTGACCGGCTACTTTAAAATTCAAATTTGTTTCCGGCCTTCGATTCGGTCTCTCTGGCGCGGACGCGTACGTTTGTATATATATATATATAGGACGATCGGGTCGACGGAAAAAAATCCGGACAATCTGACGGACGAACGGCGGAGGTACCCGCGGGTTCGGGAATTACGGCGATATCCGTCGGCGACGGAGTAGAAAGCGGGGACGGTGGCCGATCGTTGGCGACGGCCGATTCCGTTCGCCGGCGTATTTAACGCTATGTTTTTATAACGACCCGACCCGTGTTCGGTGCCAAAGTCGTTAGGTACTGACCGTGTTCGTAAATAAACGTATAATAGACGATCGATAATTCCGGATAAACGTTCGGTCCCGGGACGATGGTGTCTCGACCGACTACGATTGGGCCGACATTCTGGCCAGGATACCGGCCACCAGCGGCGCGCCTCGCTTGTAGTCGCCCGACTGCAACGACACGGTCGCGTTGGCCAATTCCCGCGTCTTGCAGCCCACCATCGCGTAGTACTTGGGGTGCTTGTGGAACACGAACCCGCCGACGGACACGCGCACGATCGCGTCGTCGTCCAGGTCCGCGGCCTGTAGTCGCCGGATGACGCCGGTCAGCCCGGCGGACACCAGGTGCGCGGACCGCTTGGTGACGCACTCGCACGCGTACCGGAACAGACTACAGTCGAACGTGGACGGATTGGCGACACCCAGCGCCTGGGTCAGCACGGTCCGGCACCCGTCGAACGACGTCCGGGCGTCCGACTCGGCCACGCACAGGTACTCCGGTTTTAGCGCGTACATGGTCAGCATGGCCGACGTGAACCGTCCGCCGAACATCAGCTTCCGGCTGGTCATCTCCAGCACCATTTTGCGCACCAACTCGCCCATGTACAGGCCTGGCCGCGGGACACACGACGTCGTTACGCCGGGACAATTAACGATAACCCGCGGGCGCGCGCTCGCCCCGTTCGCCGAACGGGTAAGTAAGTAGGGGACGGCGTACCAACGAACGTATTTAACGACGTTCGATCGTACACGTGCGTATGTATGCGTACGCGCGCACTTGCCCGAAGTCATTTTCTCGAAGATTTGCTTGCCGGGGCACAGGGACCGTTGGTCCACTCGTTTGTCCAGTTCCGTCGTAATCTCGTCCAGCATACCGTCGTCCCCGAAACTGCCCCACTCGGTGTTGACGACCGTGTGGCTCGCGGTGGTCTTCTTCGGCTCGCGTTCCGACCAAAACGGCCTGTGACGGAGGAACCGGTTGCGCACGTTCTCCACCCGTTCCGTGTAACAACAGTTGCAACCGTCGTTGACCACGACGCTCACCCGCGCCGACTGGTCGGCGTCCGCGAACTGATTGTTGAGCAACAGGGCGCACGCGTCGTTGAACAACACCACCGGGCCGACGGCGACGTTGGCCCGGCGCAACGACGACCGTAGCTCGTTCACCACGTCCTTGCCCACCGCGTTCGTACACGCCAACTCTTTGGTCCACCGTTGCAGGATGGCCGCGTCCGGGGCGATCTGCCGGACCGGGAACCCGAACGTGAACGCCACCGGCAGTCCGGCGACGCGCACGCGCTGCCAGTTGGTGAACGTGACCAGCCGGTCGGCCACGTAGTCGAACAGCCGGCGGACGGTACCGGTTTTCAGGTACTCCGGTAACGGGTACGTGCTCGATTCCCGGAGCACGGAGCCCGTGTCGGACACGTGCGTCAACCGGACCCGGAAGTACCGACTGTGGGTCAGCTCCACGCTCAGGTACCGGTGAACGGTCAACTGGTCGGCCGGTTTCGGCAACGGGAAGTCCACGTGCGTGTCCCAGCACTTCACCGTGGACGACAGCGAGTTGGCCGACCGTAGGCTCGCGTTCATCGCCACCTTCATACGGCACGCCAAGTCCAGCAGCTGTTTGTTGGACAGCTCGAACTTCCGGCCGATGCTCTCGGCCTCCAGCCGTTTGCGGAACATGTCCAACATGCTTTTGGCCGATAGCAACCGGCCGCTAGCCACCATCACGTTTCTCACGGTCTTCCGCAACCGCGTCAACATCCACATGGTTCGGAGATGGCGTCGACCGTGCAGGGCTATCGTACGTTACCACTGGCGAACGTTTGTAATCGTTGCCGGTTACCGTAGGGATCGTTAGCCGTTTTGTTTTCGCCGTTGTCCGCGAGTGACGACGAATTTCCAAAAACCATCCTTTCGTTCCGTAATTTTCGCGATTATTTTCGTTCGCTCTCCGTTCGTTTGTCGATTTTTGGCCAAGTTATCGATTTCCGTATTGGCCGAAAGTCAAAAGTCAAAAGTCAAAGACGATAGAAAAAAAACGTCGTAACCGTCGTACCGACAGTGGTTACCGTGGTGACGAATGTTTTAATGGACGGGCGACGGGTGTTGTTCAGTAGACGAACGGCCGGGTACGTGTTGCCCGGCGGTAATGACGACGGCGAAAAGTTTCGCTGTTCGGGCGTGCGAAGAAAAACGAACGAACCGCCGCCGGAAAAGCCGGCACGTTTATTGCCGTACGGCACGCGTAATACCGACGGTCCGGGAAGGAATTTCGAGGACGAAATAAATAACCTCCGAGGACGGGACGTTTATGCGTCTCGCGTACCACCCTACGGCGGGGATACCCTTGGCGCGGCTTTATTTGCCGAGTGTCGTCCCCCCCCCAACGGCGACGTCCGAGAGACGCGTTTCGTTCTGTTTATTGGTTTTCTTCGAACAATCGCGACGAGAATTATCCCTAATTCTTGTTTAATTATTACGTGACCGATACGGGAAACGATCGAATTTGGTTTTCGTTTTTAGTTCGACGCGATTTTTATAAAAAAATAATTTCCGGACAAGGCGTAAACAATTCGCAATCGGGTTGCGTCGTTAGTTTTCAAACAGCCTTCACCACCCCCGCACCGTCCGCCCCTATTGTCCGTTCGTATTTCCCGAATAAATCGACCGTCGTACGGTCGTCTCTGTGTAAGGCGACCGGGCGCCAGTAAAATGACACCGGGCGACTATTTAGTTAAACTTTGTGAAATGGTCGACGGTTGTTAATGATCCGCGGAATCGGACGCGTATCGTCTTTCGTCCGTTTTAGCCGCGTAAACGAAACCCGGAACACTCGGCATCGTCGAACGGAACTGGCCGTTCGGTCATATCTTCCGTGAAGGGGGGGAGGGGAGAGAAGGAGAAGAAGGACGTCCTGTACACGTACATCGTGGCGCGTTACGGGCCGTTGTTGTACCCAAGCGAGAAACTTGGCAGTTTTGGGCGACTTTCGAAGTAACGCGTGTAACCAAGCGTGTGGTCACGTGACGTAGATTCGTAACGCGATTGCGCGATAATTATTATTAAAACGGGAACGACGAACGGGACGTGCCGCCGATCGAATTCGAACATACAAAGTGGCCGCGGCGGAGACGAAAGTTCCGGTGGGAGGGGGGGGAGTCCACGTACTTTGTCACGAACAACTATCGTGGCGCGTATGGCACCGAGTTCGGTCACGCGTCTCGAGCGTTTCGCCGGCGCACGTGCCGGTAAGTCGCCCGTCGATACAAATGTATTCGCCGCCGAATCGAATCGAACGGTCGCCGAGCGTACGGCCAACCGCCGGCCATTTTCCCGACCGTCGCGTTTCCGAACCGGCGAAATCCGCGACAACTGTCGCCAAGTTCGGCATTTTGTTTCCGGGCACGCCGGGTAGATATACCGACCGAACGCGATCGGTACCCCCGAACGTTCCCCGGAATCGGTCTTTCGCCGGGCTAGCCGCGTGAACGGACCCCTCGGGTTAGATATAATCGCTAACGCGCGTCCGTCCCGGGCGTTTTTTAACAGTTTGCGGTCACGTGTTGGTCCTGAACTACATGGCGGACTCGTTGAAAAACCCGGCCGAGTTTACGGCCCGCCGGTGCCGCACCGTGGACGATTGCGAGAAGAAAATCGTCGACCCGACCGAACCGCCGGCTATCAGTATGAACATGGACGTACCGATTACGTGAGTACACCGTATCGACCAAGTGGAATATTCAAGACGATCGCGTTACTCGTCGAACGCCCGTAACGGTTACAACGATACAACCTACGACGATCGGTTAATAAATCCGTCGTAACCTGTTGTTACGGCACCGTGTTACCGCCGGAACGGGATAGTTATATTCGTTGGTATGTCCAAACGCCGAGACGGACACGAAAGTCGACAATTTCACCGGTCCGTCGTCGGCCACGCTGTAAAGAGGAAAAGGGCGGAAAAAACACGCGCCGAATAAAATCCAATTAGATACGCGGTTCGCCACTGAAAAAGCGAACACCACAGCCCTTAAGTAAAATCCGTTTACCGGTTCGTTCGGGAGTTTGGACGACGAAATAAATCCGCCGTGTTTACTTTGGGTCCCGAATTCCCATTTTAGGGTCTAGTCGGGTTAGTTCGGGATTTTTTTCCCGGTTAGTACGTTATAGTTCGGGTCCCGGCGTTTTTCAAAGTACCGCGCTAATTGGATCGGGCGTGAAGAGAATTCCGCTCTTTCCCGCCCGCTGTTTCAGCCGTAGGACTTTCCGCGATCGAACAACGGAAACACGCTCGCGGTAAATTTTCTAAAATTTCCGTTTCCCGACGACGTATATTTATTTTTATTTCGAATTCGTTTTATCGTTTTGGCGAGTCGTCGTAGGTAATCGTCGTAACGAACGAGACCCGACTACGGTTGTACGACACCGTTTTTGTTCTTAATAGCCGGACGTTTATGTCATTCGGGACCCGAGTCGGGCCGTAAAAGTTCGCGGTAGGTTTCGTTACAAACGTTACCGGCGCGTTTCACGACCAAACGGAAACTTAATTTCTACGTCATTTGGCCACCCTCGGGATAACTCGGAGAATATTCGTTCGATAAATTTCACGGTACCGTAATTAACGTATTATTTCCGACTTTCCGGGCGAGAAACGGTCGTCGATTTCCCGTCCGTTTCGACGAAACCCTACGCGATTCACCCGCGCCGTCGTGTCTCTACCGATATACGAAAGTTGTCGGCGCAAAAATGACACACACACACGGACCGACGTTTAAAAGCGCGCGCCGGCGGACGGCCTACGTCGTAAATAATTTTCGAGTTTTACTCTTTTCGTAATATTCACGCTATATACGTCGTTCGTCGATTCCGCGCCACCGAAGCTAATGTTTCCGAAAGTTAATCGAGAAATTCGTATCGTCCGGGTCGGCGAAACGCGTTCGGAGGGCGAACAACTTTTAACCCGTCAACGTTCGCGGCCCAGGTTAGTTATTTAGAAACGTCGTTACGAATTCGACGGTCGGCCACGGGCCGCCGCCGCCGTAAACGGAACGCCGAAGTTTTTTATTACGGACGCGCCGAGATTTTCACCGCCGCTTATTGACGACGTATCGTTAATATTATACGCCGATAATAATTGCCGAATTTACCGGACGAACAACCGTCGTCGGTGCCTCGCTTACTCGTTATTACGAACGAGGCGGGCGTTCCATTTTCGGCCGGTAATTATTTAACCGCGACTTCTACCGCGGTTACGAGGTAATACCGCGAAACGGTATTGTCGTCGTCGTCGTCCGATTTGTACGGGGGCCCCGTAGGTGAACGGCGTTTTTCGCAATCGGTTCGTTACGCATACAACGTTGGGAAACAAAAACGGATGTCCCTCTACCGAACGTTAATTCGTTTACGCAAACGTTCGTTACGTCGACGGCAAATACCGGCACGCCACGAGTCCGACGGGATTACCGCGATACGGAAACGCCGGCACGTCGTTGGGCAATAGCCGGTTCGGAGTCGCGTTAAACGTGTTCACCGTTAAACGGTCGTCCGCGCGTATTCGTTAGGTTAGCCTAACGCGTTTTATGTTTTCGAATGTTTAGGACCAGAGGATTGTATTCGGTAACGACGGGGAAAAAGACGCCGAGAATATATTCGCGTTTGTAAGTATAAAGCACGTTGTTCGTTTTACGCCGCGCAAACGGTTTATTTATAATTATATTCGCGGCGCGAACGAATCTATTACGACCGACTAGGCGTTTCATAAGAAAACCACTAACGGAGACGTTAAAACCAGTGCACCAACTTACCACGACGCTTACGGTCTGGCCTACCGCGTAAACATTCCAACAACGTACGTTTTACGTTAAACGGACGACGACGGAATTATTCGAAAATTGTCGTTAAGTTTATTGCGTTATTAAACAATAAGGCAAGGGGAAGACGGAACGGACGTGGTACAGGAAAAGACGTTCGCCGCACCAAATGGACTGGTTCGACACATGGAGACGAGGACACGATGAGATTTACCAACCAGTATGTCCGAGACTCCTTTATATCGAAAGAGGATTTGAAAACGAACGAATTTGGGGACGTTAATTTAAGCGAAAATTAGCGGAACAACGGTCTTTTAAATTTTCTTCTAGTTACTTCTCCCATCTACTCGACTACCTTGGTCCTCAACCTCTACTCGACTCCATCTCCCACATCATTCACGCAAACAGTCCTCATTGCCACACTCAATCCCGTTCATCCACTTCTTCTTTGGTCTTCTTCTTTCTATTCTTCCTTCAATGATCAATACCAATTCTGTACTTACTGCTTCCGAATCTTCTCTCCTCATAACACGACCATCCGAGTCTATTCTCCCTCATTTTATCCATAAAACGACGCTACTTCTACGTTTCCTCTTATATAGATATAAATATCCATTTCTTCTCTCGTCACCCCCACTCATCCATCTAAGCATTCTAATCTCGGCTACACTCATTCTCTGCTCTATTTTCTCGTTCAACACTCTGAACCATACAACCAAGCTGGTCTCATTACATTTTTATAGAACTTACCTTTCAGCCTCGTTAGATTTTTCTCAACCGACAGTAGACGCTTAATCCTATGCTTCACAACCTCGTCAAAACCCTCCGTTCTTTTGTACAAAGGACCCTAAATACGTAAAACATTTAATCTGTTTTATCTCGTTCCCATCTATTGTCATTCCAATTCTCGTTTCCTCAAACGTATACTCTATATATATATACGCCGTCTTATTACTTCTATTTATCCTTAATCCCGTTTCTTCCGGAGCTAATCTCCACACGTCGTCGGGTCTTTGATTGATTTCCTCTCACCAAACGCAATATCGCGCGCAAACAATATTAGGCGACTAATGAGGTTGCGTCGGGTTAAAAATGTACAAACGCGGTCAAATAGAGGCCCAATAAACCGAGTGGTGTTTTGAATAGCGAAAAAAAAAAAACAAGGTAACTACGACCGGACGATTAACCGGTGGAAAAGCGATGTGCTCGAGCGACGTGTATATAAATACTGTGTGTACGGGCAATAGCGAAGCCGGAAGTCGCGTCTCTTTCGAATACTATATATATACTATCGTGTTGAGCGTAACTCGTATTATGTACGGTACGTTCACGGCGGCGTTTTCGTTGTTTTCCAGGTTCGCCGTCCAGTGACGGAGTTACCCGGGGAGTTATCGAAAGACACGCACGCACATTTCGTTACAGTG
Organism: Geopemphigus sp. TES_GeoC_2020; assembly: GCA_025469175.1. Taxonomy (NCBI): domain Eukaryota; kingdom Metazoa; phylum Arthropoda; class Insecta; order Hemiptera; family Aphididae; genus Geopemphigus; species Geopemphigus sp. TES_GeoC_2020. Next base: position 27,943 of record JAIPRN010000656.1, read on the forward strand.
AATGGGAGTGGATCGTTGTGGACGAAACGCGAGGGACGGCGCGCGAGCGCAAACAAAATTGTTTATTCCGTTTTTCCCATACACCGGCCGGTAGTGGCGGTGGTGACGCCGTTCCGGTCCCTTTTTCCGATAGTTTACTCCGGCTACTTGCTAACGATAACTTCGGCCCGGGTACGATAATTTTTTTATCGCATTCGTCGAAGCCGACGATTTCGAACAACACGACCGTACACGACGTTCCGACAAACAAACCCTACACCACCACCACCACCACACATCCACCCTACCATCTGTGTGCACGCCTCCTTAGAATACGTACGTACATTATCGGCACGCGATATCGATTTGTATGCCCGCGCGGCGGTTTGAATAGGCGCGCGCGCGCTTTTCGCGAATAAAAATGTTAATTAAACCGCCGTTGTTTCTCTCTCGTTCGGCTGTAATCAATCTCCGTGTGTGTCGCGTAACCCGGCGAACGTGTATCGGCACTTGCGCGCGCCGTTTACGATTAGCCGCGTCCGAACGTTGCCGATAATGGGTAGCGTTTCGTTTCCAAAACGCGTACGACGTGTTTCCATTTTCTCGTGCCGACCGACCGGCCGTCGAATACACGGGAGGAAAACGCGACAATTGGACGTTCCGAAACGCGAACAATAACGAACGTAGAACGCGGGCGACGAACGACGAAAAAAAATCCCCGGGCCGGATGATACGTCGAAACGTTATACACGCGCTAGCGGGAAAACATTACGGCGAATTATTTATCGGCGCGTAATAAATACGGCGGTAATGTACGGCCGTTTCTATCGTTCGCGACGAACGCCGGACGACGAACGGAAAAACGGTTTATAATCCCTGCGAGACCGTTACGGACGGGCGCGCCGAATTCCAGCGATTTTACCGTTTCCGGCGGATTATATTTGAAAACAAAAAAAACAACCGGCCGATTTCCTCCCGTCCGGGATCGTTATTGTTCGTCCGCTAGATTAACGACGGCAAAACATCCCGGAAATTCGAATTCGCCGTTTTCGTTCGTCAGTTTGAAAACTCGCGGTAGTGCGATCTAATAGGTTCACTTCATAACTCGATAGTTGGTCCATTTTTCGGTTCGTCGTTTTACGCGACACACAGCCGAGAAAGGTCGTCGTGACCACGCGCTCTGTCCTCAAACAATCGGTAATGGGAAACGCGCTATACCGAATAATAAATTACGACTATGGCCATTTCCCGGTGGCGATGGTGACACCGGACGAAGTGCCCTTCCGGGTATTTATTTAGCCGTCCGTCGTGACGATTCTATAGTACGGAGATCTCGCCTCTGTCCCTCCTATATGAACGGTCGTTTGGAATCGGTTCGATTGTCGCGTCCAAAGATCGTTTGAAATCGCAAACGTTCTTCGCCTAACGGCGATTCACCGACTCGAGACCGGCCGCCCGTGAAAGCGGTCCCGCCGACCGGGCCGCCGATTAATCGACGGACGAACCGATCGAAAATCCGCGCGATCGTCGGGTTCGTTCGATCGGGGAACGTGACGACCCGTTATCAATCACCCGTCACGATCGACGACTAACCGGACGGCCGTAACTCTATTGTTCACGGCGTACCTTCGATTAATATAATATTCGTTAATAGACGCGCCGACGGCAGGGGCGGCGTCGGAAACGGGCGAACGTGTGTGCATAGCGAATTCGTAGTATACGAGCGAATTTGTACGAAACGATCGTTCGTCACCCTTATTATATACGACGGTAGAAACTTTGACTAAATAATTCCGATAATTGGAAACGCCGGGAGATCAAACCGACTTCAAAGGTACACCGCGAACTTGTCGCTTGACAACGGGTGTTCCTTTTGGCCCGGCCAACGTTTCCGTTTCGAGAACGTTACGCCGTCCCGGAAATAACGACGACAACCTGGGCGGGGATAGACCCGGCGCCGGACGGTTAAACGAAACCGGTCGTCGTCCCTTTGTACGCGACCGCCGAATTCGCGTTGTAGTCGCCCGGTTGGTTAGGTAATTGTTCCACTCGGAAACCGAACGGACGTCGGTTGTGGCAGTGACGACGCCGTCCAACGGTTAGTGGCCGAGTGTTGGGAATCCTAGGGAATCGAACCGAAAACGGAAGGGGTGCCGTAAATATCGTACGCGACGGTCCGTCTCGTCGGGTCTGTCTAACGGGCGGTGTGGACAGTGAGGGTACGATACGGTACGCGTCGGTCGCGCCGATTATTTCCGCCGTATAAAAAATCCATTTCGAACGTGCGCGGCCGCTAACCTTAGACACGGTCAGGTCAGCTACGGGCCGCCAGTATTGTGACGAAACCTCCCCCGACGGCCGATCGAAAAGCCTTGAAAAACGAAAAACCAAGGCCGGGATCGACAATCACGTATACATTCGCCGCGTTGTCGTTTATACGCGGGCGGCAATACGACACGCGCGCGCGTCCTTCGAAACGTTATCGTTTAATTACGTACGCCTTTCGCGCGCGCCCGATTGCACGGATTTTGCGGCACGTCCCGGCCGGCGCACCAACCGGAATCGATCGGTCACCGCGGACACTGTGCCTGTCCCGCTACCGCGCCGTTTACATTATTCGGGTCGGCCGCGTTTTCGTCGTCCCAATTTCGGTTTAAATTCGTCGTGTTCTATCGGCGCGCCGAACATTATTATAAACGGCGGTACGGAAAACGCGCCGGCGACGACGCAATGGACGCGATAGCGTACAATTGTAATTCGTCCGTCGGCCGGAACGGTTTCGCGCGACGATTCGGTTTCAACGGACTAGGAGAAACGGACCGTCGACACACTGCGGGCGACGTGCGCGTAGAGATCGATTCGGCGGACGTTGATTTCGTGTTTTACGTTCGAAATTCAAACGACCAACGGTCGCGTCGTTTAACTGACCGAAATGACGCCGGAGATATCGTTTAACGGGCGGGATAATGGAACGATCACAAACGGCGCGTCTAACCCGGCGGCGTCGTTCGGCATTTCGTTTATTCCATATGTACCGGTAAACGGATACCGTTTTTGTTGATTCGCCGGTCGGATACCACTTAAAATTAATAGATATATTATATACGGGGGGGCGGTGGGTGGTGTTCGGCGGTTGTTTATCGCCGGCAATAACGGACGTAATTACGTTCGTCGAAGGAGGGGAATTCCATTTATTTATTCGAGTACACGAGTTTCCGACGGCGTACACTGGCCGATATTTTCGGCGTACGTATCATTCGGCGGCACCAATACGGCCGTTTACGTACAATCGGACGCGCTCTTCCGCCGCATTTATAACGGTGCACGACAAACGCTCGGGATACGCTGAAAACCGGCGGAACGGCGAAATTCTCGTACCCGAAATTACCATTAACGGACGCTTCGTCACTATATATATATAAGAGCCCGTCGTCAGTCAACGGTTTATCTTCGCGATATTGTACCGAAACGGACGGGTTTTCCGCGGTGTCGTCATCCCGTTACTACGTAACGGATCGTTTTCGTTGTATTTCCATGTTACGCCGCTCTCCCGTTCCTATTTCATCGTTATTCTCGGGGGGTGGGAGAAACGCGGCTATTCCAACGTCGAGATAAACGGTTTTCGGTGCGCCAGTTATCGTCGAACGATTCGGACTCGTAGTGGCGAAAAACGCGAAATTGAATTCGGGGCGAAACGTCAGTTTTCCAATTCGTACACTTTTCCACAAGCGGTAGAACGTTTAATCGCGTGGCACGTTTCGTGGAGACGCCCGTAAACGCCCAAATGTTCGTTTATATCGAGTTCCGCGTTCAATTTGCCCCCCCCCTAACGTACGTACTCGCGAGCCTTTCCCGGTCCAAAAGGACCATATATCGATAGGTCGAATTTCGGGCCTAAACGCCCCGCGTACGCATTAACGGACGAGAACGTATATTACAATAACGCGGGCTCGTCGATCGCGTTATTTTCGCCGTAAAACGAAACGTCCGATTATAACGATAAAACCGGGCCGGGGGATACGACGGCCGTCCAGGGCGTTCGTTCGAGCGAGCGCGACTTGGATTTTCGGACCTATTTCGAAAACGAGAAAAACGGCCGGTTGATCGTTTACGAATCGGGCGATTGCCGTTGGAACGCCTGTAATACTACGTTACCGATCGGATATGCGGAAATCGCCCGGGTCCCCGAAACACCGACGCGTCCCGTCATTCGGCCGATTGCCGTTTCCAGTCACGCTGTCGGGAAACGGACGGACGATTCGCCACCGAACGCGCGAACAATTCGGGTAACAAAACGGCGCCGTACTTAGACCCGAATTTCGGGGGCGGGGGGGGGGCTGGTCGATTAATTTTTAAATAAATAAATCGGACGCGACGCTAACGAAACGAGAAGCGTTATATAGACTTTAAATAGATTATTCGTTTTTTTTTACGAACGCCTTATACGCGTTTAAAAATATTTTAGTTTTTCGTTATTATTGGATAAAAATATACGTCTCGTGAGAAATTATTTATTTTCCTAAAATAACCCAACGCCCCCCCCCACATTTGTCCCCGTTAGTACGCCACTGTGCGTAAATCTTATTGCGTTAATCTCGCGGACGAAACGGGCGGATAATATAATCGTTATTGGAAAAACGCGCTATCGTAACGGCGACGACACGACGATAAGTAAATAAATAAACGGCCGTCGTCCAATAACCGATATACGGACGGGCGGCGTACGCGATAACGTTATTAGGGATAAACGGTACCGCGAAGGAGTTTGAGGATTGAGCGCGTCGTACAGGCGTATTATCGGAAATTCGGTACCGCGTGCCGTTTATTTTTCTGTAGCGAAAAACCAATACCACCGGTTCGTTATCCGTCCGCTTCGTCTTCGCGAAACACTGGACCGTGACGAACGATCCGCGGTAAACCCGTTACGCCGTGAACAGGTCGGCCGGTCGGCGTCGTACGTAGAAAACACAGGGTCCGGTTCCCCGACCCGATCGTCCGTATCTTTTCTACGTCAATTCAACCGCCGTCCAGTGTACCGCCCCCGGACGCGCTACGTACGTATTATACTCGGGGCTGGGGTGGATTTATAGACGACTAATTGACCGCCGTTTTTGGGGTTAGGTCGACGAACGTATTGTTATTTTCGTTCGTCGGAATCCCTTTAACGCGACGTCATATGCCGTTGAACCCGACGTCGGTGTACGTGGGCGTGTTCGTAAAATAATTTTCGGTTTTTTTTTTTTCGAAAAAAACATATTTATTCATTCGTCGTCTACTTCGTCCCCGCCCGGTCGGATATTATCACGCGTTTGTCCCAGCGCTTCTTCCAATCCCCGAAACGTTTTTCGAACTCGACCTTTGCGATAGACTTCGGCTGTTTCAGCGACGTCATCTACTCGTATACGGACGCGCTAACGGTCGTCACCAGCGAATACCTCGAAACGTCCGAAATACGAAAATCGTGTGGGGGTACGTTTTCTGGGCCTACGCCTAAAACTAGTGGCGGCGCCGGGAATTCGCGCGTTTTCGTTCGTTTCGGGTTATTAGGTGGCCAGTGGCGAACGCGGGTCCCAATCGCGGTTTGTCCGACGTCGTTGACATTTTACCGTTCCGTAAAACACGGTCGTGAGTACACGTGTCGGCGTCGGTTCATAGACGAAAAACCGAGCGCCGTTTTTCGGGCAAAAAATACGGCGCGACAACGAGCGTGTTTTCGTCGTCGGCGCGTCAATTTCCCGTACGCAGGACCAAAAAAAAAAAAACTACGTTCGGTTCGTTAATAGAACGGCGGCGGCGGCGGCGGCGTTCTTTAATAAGACGAACGGTCTTCGTCGTTTCTCGGCGAATAATTAACGGACGACGGTAAACAAAAAACATATCCCCGGTGTACGTTTCCGTGCGCCCGTGTACGTCCCAACCCGGCTGGTGTTCTACCTTTGATATCGCGCGCTTTTCGGCCGTCAAAAATATAGGCGAGTGTCTATACAGTATACACGTATTTATGTACGTACGAAAATATATACGTACACCGCACCACCGAACGACGACAAATAATCTCGTCTTTAATCCGCGGCCGCGCTTTCCGTTGTCGTCGAACACGCACGGAACCGGCGTCGTCTTTACGACGATACGTGCGCCCGAAATTCGAACGTCCCGTGACGATCGTTCACGAAGTTTGGCCCGACGTTTTTGGTTAATATACACGAGCGTGTGTACGCACAACGGTAAACATTTCGGGAGAGAGAGAGTGTGTGTTACGGGAGGACTCGGACGCGCGTCGTCTTTGTCGTTACGCTCGTATTACGCCGGTATTGTTTCGGGAACGTATTATTTATAACGAACCGGGTGGATGCGATTTCGGACAAACGTTCCCGTTTCGGCGTCCTAAATTAGCGAGTACGTAACAACGACGGAGGCGTCACCGCCATCTCGTCAATCGTTTCGGCAGTACCGTGGTGTGCGTTTCGCTTGGCCAATTACGGACGGACACGGCGCTCGCTACACGCTCCGAAAACAATCCATTTTAAAACACCGCGTGCACCCGGTGGGTAACGGTATCGGTTAATCGATCCGTTTTCCGAAAAACAAAAAAAACGTATCGACGTTTAGCGTGTGTTTGTGTTTCTCTAAATAAGTCGGGAAATCATTACTAACGTTTATGCCCTTCGGCAACGTACAACGCGGGGAAAGAAAAACAAAAAACGACGGATACGAAAAGTAAAACGATAGAAAAAGGGAACGCGAAAGAACGCGCTAAATTGAAAAAAAAGACCGCCCGAACCGACAAAGACGTTTTGATTACGAAACGGACTGGCCGATACGGTTAACGGTCCTAATCCGTTTCGCGAATCGAATTGTTTAATTACGTAAAACGGACGACGCGTTTGTCCGTTTCGTGGACCGACTGGCCAGTGTTTAGTTTCGCACGAATGTCGACGCCGAGTTGACGAATAGAACGGCGCGCCGTACGTGTACATCTACGGGTTTTTTTTTTTTTGAAAAATTTTATTTCCACGGTTTCGCCGACGGCGAGCGTGTAAATTCGATTAGAGATTTCGGGCCGAAATTATACGAAACGCGCGCGCCGTAGTTTTCGCTATATTTGCCGAGTCGAAGAGCGAAATCGTCCGATTCGATTATCTTGTCGAAACAATACGGTCGATGTTTCGAGAAACATTCGCGGCGACGAGATAATAAAAACAAACAAAAAGTCCTCCGTCGTCTTAAATAACGTCTCGGCCGAGCGTTCTGTTCTCCCCAAACCCACTGGTATGGGCGGGAGGATTATTCGTAGCGTCGAACGTTCCCGGCGTTCCAAAGCGGCAGAGCTTAACACGACGTGCCGTCCGCGAACAGGGAACGATTGTAGGACGAGAGTTACGGTGCGTGTGTGTGTACAGGGACGATAAGTGGCACAGAGTGCAAGAACCGTCGGACGTAAAAACGGACGGCGGTTTAAGATGGCGAGAAAGGCGAGAGGAAAAACCATTACTATCGTCCCGATCGGGTTTCCGGCGGACACGGCGGTCGTGTCGGTGCCGGGAATGTGGGGGGGGGAGGGCCACGAATATCTATTACGGTCTTGACGGGGACGCCCAGTTTGCTAAAGCAATTACGCGTAGGCGTGTTCGCGCGCGTAAGGTCGCGTAAAAGTTCTAGAAAAGAAAAACCGCCGAATTAGGTGAACAAAACCGGTATCGAATACGCGAACCTAAGGACGGACCAAGATCGCGATTTAATAAGCCGCGTAGGCGCGGTAGTACTCGCGAATCGTCGTCGACTTCGTTTAGGCGCGTAATCAGGACGGTACCGTAAACAAAAAAACCGGCCACACGCCCGGGAAACGGTGTTTGGTTAGTCGTCCACAATCCGGTATATGGTTACGGGGCGCGTTCGCGCCACTTGAGAGACCCGCCGCGAACGAGTGTCCGAGGTCGATTGGATGTCGGGCGCCGACGTTTCCGACCTACCGCGCCGGCGAAATTAGCTAATTTTAAAAGCGTTCGCAGTCCCGACGAAATTTACCGACGCCCGGGAATCGATTTAGTAAATACGTGTGTGTGTGTGTGTGTTATGCGCGAAACGATCGCGTTTTTTCGCGCTTTCGGGACGCGATAAAGCCGAATCGTCGTAGTCACTACGGATGGAAAACACGGAGCGCCGTTTTTTTCTAACCCTAATACGACGGTAACGAGGAAACCGGGCCCTTTCATACGCGTGCATTGAGCGCGGCACGAATACCGGCGCGCGTTTTTACGTTCTTCGTTTTTCGACGTCGAACGGCCCACGAATATTTCGCTCGCGCGTAGTACGCGAGCTCGTCCGGGCCCGTCGTTCCATTTTCGCGCCACGGTACGGCGCACGTGCCCGTAACGTTTCGACGACGAACAGACGCGTAGTTATTATTCGCGTGCTCTCGGTCCGTCGCGCGGACGCGCGCGCCAACCCTTTTCGAGTAAATTAAATCGTTCGTTTGGCCGCGTTAAAACGTCCCGGGACCGTACGCGATAAAACGGTTTTAACGGAATAAAATATCCGGCCGTCGTCCGTATAACGTATATATATATATATATTATTAACGGACCGGCGATTTTTTCTTTCATTCCGAACGCTATATAATTCGTCCGTCGGCAAACAAAACGCGTACGAACGCCGCGTAAGTGCCCATTTTATATGCGTATCCAAAAACAAACGAAAAAATCCTCGTCGTTTTTGTTCCGCCTTTCATGCCGCGGCGAATTTATAATATTATCGATTTCGGCGCGTCGGGATAACAATAACACGAGTGACTCTCCTCGTTCATTCGCTCCCCTCCGATCCGCACCTCCCGCCCTTCTCACCGGAACTCCCTCTACAACGTCTAACCGCCCGTACGAAAATTAAAACACACGGGGCCGTGACGAAAGCGTTCGCGAGACGACGTATTATTTTTTTTCCAGTCTAATAATTCACGCCACGGAGCGGACATTTTCGAAATATTCGTACCGCCAAACGTACTTAAGCGGTTGCACACGGAACCGTTTCGTAACGCCGACAATTTATATTACGATAAATGTCGATCGACCCCGGCGATTATTCGTATTATTTGTTAATATTGTTATCATCCCGTTTGTCCAATCATAGACGTGATCGCCTGAAGACGAAGATAATTCCATTCGTTTCCACCCGACGAACGTTCGTGGAAAGTACGAATTACCGACACTGCGCCACTGACGAACGAACGGAAACGCGCCACCCGACGAACGTTACAGAATTGACGAAATAATCTAACCTTACGAAATATGTGCCCGCGTGGTCGAGAAATTTGCGCGGGAACGGCGCAAAAAAAAAATCGAACGTCCGACGCTTACGACAGACGCGCTAGTTTACAATGGTCGGTATACAAAATATCTACAATTTAAAAACGCGCGTTTTAATCTCGAACTACGGTATCCTAATCAAGGCCGTGGTGAGGGAGGGGGATGAGGCACGAGTCGTCCATTTCGTAAATAACGTCCGAAAACGTGTTTTCGAAATTGGCGTCACCTCTCGACAAAATTGGTCGACTAACGCCGGGCCTTTTACGTCTATCGATATGTGTCAACTTTTTCGCAAGATACGTAACCGAGCGTCGTCGAACTTTTGTATTCGCTTTTATAATCGGACGAACGTCCATTTTTTCGGGATACTTGTTCGGACCGTTATTTCGGTATTAACGAGTCGGCGAACGTTCTAAAAACGAATATTGAACAAACAAAACCGACCGTTCTCGACGGGTTTTCGGCAAAAACGTTTCGTACTAACCGAGTCGTCGATTTGTGTTTACATGCAAATGTGTGTGCGTCAAATCGCCCCGGGAACACGTCCGAAACAGATAGGGCCGTCGCGTAATATGGTCGCGGTTATCTACGCCGGGAGTTCGAAATCGTTGCCGCGAAAACGAGAGCGTGAAAAATACGTTCGGTGGTCATCGATCAAAACGTCGCGCCGAACCATCTGTCGTCGGCGGTAGGTACGGTCCACGCCCCGTGCGCGTTTTACCCGAACGGCCGATCGCTATTATTTAACGGCCGCGATAATAATTGAAATCGGGCGACGGCCAAGTAATTATATATTTCGTCCGGAAAACCGAGCGGTTAGGTGAGAAGTTTCACGTCCGACCAAACCGCTACAAAACGGGGCGAAACGAAAACCCAGAAACGCGGCTCGGAACTTTCGTATCGGTTCCCGATAGTAATTATACGTTACTAAGCGAGCGTTTGTCGATAATTCTCGTCGTTCATCGTTCCCGTACGATAAAACGACTGCGTTTTCCGTTCGTTTTGCCCCTCCGACGTGCGAATACGATTTTTCTCGTTTCGATATTATCGACGGCCGAGACCGAACGTTTCGGAATCAAATCCGTCGGCCATTTTCGAAAACGATCGAAATAAATAACAACCCGCGAACGGGTCCCGGTACAAAAACGACATGTCCCGGGGTAGCGCATTATTTACGCGCCGTTCCGAACGTCGTCGGCGCTAATACCATTACCCGTTCGCGCGGATATTCCGCGACCCGTAATTAGAGCGCGGGACGAATCCGGCTGGGTACACGGACTGGGGCTTTGTCGCGAATAAACGGTACGATTAAAAAAAAAAACGCCGTTTCTCTCGTCGAAATACGCACGGACGTCGGCGGAACGTTTTTGCCCGATCCTGTCACCCGAGCGGGGCGGTGTGGTGGCGTCGAAAACCGTCCCATTAACCGTTTTCGACTTGAACAGCTAGGCGGTCGTCCATTCGAGGCGATTTCAATTCCGGATGACGTCCGATAACGGGCCGGTAGTGTTTCACTCGGGTTCGATCGGTTGTTGCGCCTAAATCTGCGAGCGCTCTTACGTGACCGTGCATCGGGATGAAAAAATAACGGTAAATACAGCAAAAAAAAGCCACGCTCGTTTCCGAAGAGCTCTCGAAACACACCGTCTCTGTCCGCGGGCAAAATAACGGTCGCCTCGGTTGTGGTGGAAATTTGAAAATATTCGGTTTTTCGAACTTTTTTTCGGTCCGTAGATTTTTATTGAACTTTTAAAACTATCGCCGCGAGTCGTCGAACGCGAGACCTACGGGCCCGCCGTTCTATTCGAAGAATTTTTTACGGTTTCCCCACTACCATTTTTCGACCGTCCGACGGTGTTAATATTACGAAACTATTGTACCCGCGAAACAATCGTATCGACGTGTAGGCTAACGTAAAACGTCGATCGATAACCTAAAAAAGATAAATACGAGAAAATATTTACTTTATTTCTACACGCGCGCGCACACATATTATAACCCGTAGGTGACCCGTGGGCCGCGTGATACGCGCCCGTTCTGGCAACGTCCCCAAAAGTCTGTCGATTTTACGTTTTTTTCCCCTTTTTTTCCCTCTTTTTAAAAACACGCCCCAATAATGATAGCGTCAGCGTATATCGTTGTTTATCAATATATATATATACGTACGCGCGTAAGCTTTTATAGTACCGATTTTTTACTTTCTACAAAATGGAAATAACACGTTTGTTACGATTTTCGCACGCAAAAATCGACTGTACGCCCAAACGTGTATAGTGTGCCGAAAATCACGCCTACCTCGAGGCCGGTCTCCTCCATTTTCTCGGCGGTTTCCGTCGAAAAGCGTGCAACGTATTTTCGAAAATTGTACGTCCGAAAAGGAACGTCGGATATTTCACTGGAACGTCTAAATCGTCGACAGCCGCACGATTTATAAAAATTACACGCGTCGCGATAATACCGTACGTGTAGTTACGTACGTGCCGTGAAATATGTTTAACGTATATTAATCGAAATTTAAAAAATTCGTTCGGTCCTCGTTGAAACTGTACGATAGTAAACGACAATCGGATAAACGGGTATTTTCTTGGTGTACGAACAGTAGCTTCGAGCGTTTCCAATACTCAAATGGCCGCTCTCCATCCCCACACCCACACGTGCGCGCGCGCAAATATTCTCCGCATAAAACACCGATTCGAACCCAAATCGTATATATCCTACGAATTCAAAGGTTTCGACCACGTAGTTTACGAAATATATTCGTCATCTCGAAACAATGACGAAAGAAGGTAATATGCACGTGCGAGTGGTGGTGCCCGATCGGAGGCGATACGCGTCGCGAAAGCGGATTTTCTCGTCCAAAAACCTCCGGAGAAGACGTTTATTTCGCGTTACGCGCTCCGAAAATCGGCTAAAAAACGTCTTCTCGGATTCGTTCGACACAGCCCCTCCCCGCCAAAATTTTCCGCCGTTTTTAGTTGGCACGAAACTCCTCCGTGTACGTCGAATTTACGTCGTAATAGATCACGCAATTTTTCGTTTCTACGAAAGACGACGACGACGACGTACGCGTTATAAAACTACGGCCGTTCAATGCAAAAAGCGATTGTATTCGGGAATTCGATTGTTGTGACGATTAGTCACCGTGGATACTGGCGCGCGCGCGAAACCATTAGTTTCGCGTTTCGTCTATTTAATAACGGACGTTTAGCTCTCATAACGTTTAAGGAAATCGTCGGCCAAACGTCTATAAAAGTTCCGTCGAAATCGAAACGACGTACATTCCGCTACACATTTTTCGTATGTATAATAAACGTTCTCGGCGGTCCTGTTCTATCGAAAATAAAATAATAACCTATTTCGGAAATTCCGACGAATCGTTAGCGAAAATCGAACGAAACGCGGCACACCAGATCGTTTCGATCGGGATAAAAGGCGCTTTCGTTTACGACAAACTGGGATCCGAATAGCGATAATGAAAAACAAAAGCCACCCCGTTAACCGAACTTTTGTCGAAGCGTGCGTTTGTTTGGACGACGTTTAAATAATCGAATTCGGACCGAGTCGCAATTGATCGCGTTTGTTCCCGCCCGACATTGGGCGATTCGAACACGTTCGAAATCGTACGAAAAACGACCGCCCAAACGTCGCGTTATAAAATACACGGCGCCGAAGCGATTTACCAAGTACGTTACCGTTTAAAAGCTCTTAGCCCTCGCACACCATTACGGACGTCGCGCCGTAACGTTCCGCAAAATACGCTAAATCTCGACACTTGGGTACGTACATATCGTTCACGGCCGCGGTATAATGGCCCGGATTCTAATCGAGCCGAGTAACGGCGCGGTTTGGTCGCCGGCAAACTACGGCCAACGACGACGTATATTTAAATTACGTTAGCTTTTCGAGTTTAATATACCGGCGCATTCACGTCGAGTTTCGCACGCAAACCGCTTAGTTCTCCCGTCGGTCGAATGTTTTTTTTTTAGCACTCGGGTACACGGCGACGCGCTTTTTCGGGTTCTGTATTATTTTCAATTAACGTCGCGCCGTACATAATAATAATAGCGCCTATTATCGGGATAATTCGCGCGGGCGAATTAACCAATATCGCGGTCGTAAATTCTAATTTCAACGCGGCGATTCCTCCCGGCGTTTCGGTTACCTCGCTTTCGCCCAGTTAAAAGATTACGCGCGTATACGAAATTCGCGTATCGGAGATTTCAATAACGCACTTCCTTAGGACCCATCGAGTATACTCACGGAAAATACGGTTCGCGTAAGTATTTGTTTGCAGTTCGCAATCGCCCGCGGAAAAATTATATCGCGTGTTCCAACTATACATTTTCCTATTTTTTATCGTTCCGATTCTTTGCGTACCTAACAACAGAACGGTCAAATAAATCGTATTATATACCTTTACGTGATTTGTTCCCAAATCGCGTATTATTTATCATACACAGTACGCGATTAATTTTTAATTACTACCGGTCGTATTCTAGTTTAGAACACGTAATAGTAATAGTCTTGAATTCGCGTGTTCGTGTTTGCCCGAAAAAATTCGTTTATTGGCCTTCGAATTTCGATTATTTGTAACGAAAAAGCAAACGAATTTCTGAATTCTCGTGAAGACGTTTGTGTTAAAAATCATTGTTTCGATTGCAATTTGCAATTATCGTTTAAATTCAATACGTTTTTTTCGCCTAAAATAACAATTTGGGTAGTAGTTTTTAAAAGTCCTACAATTTGTGATTACTACTGATCATGTAGTCCAAAAATCTTGTCGTCACTGGTAAATAATTATAAACTTTTTTGAAAACGACTAGGGGAAATAGTGAAAACCAGACGACGTCAAAACCTAGAAAAATGGACGTGTAGGAATCGTGACGTAACTAGAATAGAGAGGAGACGCACGTAGTCCGTCACGACGGTTTTATAAACGACCGTAGAAAATATATAACTCGCGACGACGGTTTTGTTTATGTGTTTATTTGTGCGCAATATAATCGACAAGGATAGACAGTAAACCGCGAAAATTAGTCGTGGGCGAGAGAAAATATGTCGCCAGTGAGAAAATAATTCGCGAATGATAAAGTTAGTCGCGGGTGAGAAAGTGATTCGTGCGTGAGAATGTCAGTGATGGATGAGAGAAGTAGTGATTCATGGATGAGAAAGTAAGTCGTGGATGAGAGAAAGTATAACGCGAGATTAAGTTAAACGGCGTAACGCGATTGTGGAAAAACGTTTACGAATCGCGAATACGATAATATTTAATTGTCGTCGGAACGCCCGGGGGGGGGGCATTTGTACGTTTTCTGTGTGTTTTTTCGGCGATCGCCGCGGCGAAAATCGCGATTTCGAAAAGACCGTTCGTTCCGCGACTATATTCGTGCCGCAGCTATTTGGGGGGGCCGTTACAGTATATATAATACATACGCGACGATACGAACGTCCCGGGCAATTTTCCGGCCGGATTCCGGTCACGCGTTGCCGCGGTCCGTTTTTCCTACAAGTTCGTCGTCGGGACCGGCGAGCGCGACCGTTGGCGGATCCGCGTTTTAGGTGGCGCGAAAACGTTGACGATTTCGGCGGAGAAAACTCGGGACGAACATCCCGCCACGGGGTACGGCGGCGACAAAACCTCGCGGAGTAAAAGGCCGCGCGTAACGATCCGCCAACGACGAGATTATTAACCCGTCGCGGTTAAATATTTACGAGGATATCGCGCGACGTTGTTTTCGTGTACCGATCCGAGCGCCGTACCGTTGTCGAACAATTATCGCGACGACGACGTTCGCACGTACGAACAACGCTGTACGGAATGTTCGAAACAACGACCTCTCTGCCTCCCTCATTCCACTTCCTGGCGCCGCCGTCTGTATATACGTAAAAATTAATTATCCCGTTTTCGATTCCCGTTGTTGTTGTTGTTGACATTTCGGATTTCGCGCCGTTTTCGGGTTACGCCGGGGAAAATGGAACGGCGACGTATACGGTAATTTTTCGTACCGTGTACGACGAAATGTACGTCGATTGTATATGAAAAAACGAATTGGCGAGGATAAATATATCGGAATCGACGTAGCTCCGCGGTGGTGCTGGGAGGGTATTATACGAAATTTTTCGGGGCAGTTATCGGAACGATATCGTGGAACCCGTTTGCGGATAGGAGATTTCGTACGAAAATGATACGATCGATGATAGCGTATTTCTATCCGTACGTATTCGCGGTTTTATCGAATTCGTCGTTGGAACGTTATTGAAGAACAATCTCGGTAATTTAATATTCTATTTCGCCCTCGTTCGATAATGAGCCCGGAGCTACGAAAAAGAACGACGACGGAAAAGGTCGAAAACCGAAAACAAAAAAACAACGAAGTTAACAAAGGGGGCGAATAAGCGTAAAAACGAAACGCGACGGTCGTTATTCGGTAATCAAAAAAAAAATAAAAAAATACGAAACCGAGACGCGGAAATCGATTTCCAGAGACCTACACCGTATTTCTAGTTATTCTTTCAAGTCCGTTCTCGGGACGTATAATTAGTGTACGTATAAAACGTATACGCGAAATAATAAGAATTTTGAGGAAAAAAACGAGTTGTCCGTTACGCACGAACGTAACAATATAAACGCTCGCGGTGCCGGCTCGCGAGTTATATAAATATATATAATACAATCGCGAATTCAATTTTCTCGTGAAATATCGTCGGAAAAGAACGAAAAATAAAAAACCGTAACGGAGAAAAAAAAATATTCTACGAATATCGCAATTTTTTCCCCCGTCGTTCCGGACTGAAATATTAACGTTGCCTGGTTTAAAAACGCAAATGTTTGTAGTTGCGTTGTGCGCTTACGACGGTAATTGTATCGTGTTTAAAAATCCGTAAACGCGCGTCGAAAACGATTTCGATTTAAAATTTTCGCTCGAAAAAAAACCCGAGGGAATTTACTATTAATTAAAATTCGTCTCCGTCGTTTCGGTATCTATTCGTCCTGTGTGTGTGTGTGTGTGTTTTCGAGAACTTTTTTTCACGCAAATGCCCTGAAAATCTTAATATCTTAATTTCCCAGTAATAAATCGCGCACGAAATGCCTCTTTTCGGGTTTGCCGCGCGGTTTCTCACCTAGTCGACCACATAGCCTCCTGACGTAAATCCGCCCACAGCGGCACGGGATCGACCGAATTGTCCACCGTTTCGGACAATCCATTGGCCGGTCACACCGGGTTGTTCAAACGTCGTCGGTAACGCGTAACGAACTGACGCGCCCGTATTTAGAAACGCTCGATGGACGGATGTTCACGGGAATATAGCGAACAATACATTTCGTAACCGACCGCGAACCGGGCCGGTTTCTTATCAAGAATTTGAACGAACTAGAGCGCGGTTTTCACCGAATTCGGTTCAGTTTTCCCGAACCCGTCGGATGTTCGCGCGTGAAAATTACCATTTTCGTTCGGACGTCGAAGGACTCGTAGGCGCCTACGTGATTAACGTAATGTACCGTCGTCGACGGATTTGTTTTTGTCGAAAGTAAAATATGTCCGGTAAATACGGATTTTTTTCGCAATTCACGTCGACTACATTTCGTACGAATGGAAATTACTTAACTTGTTCGCGGTTATCCAGTTAACGTTAATAATAATCGTTAACGACGTCGAACAATTACAATTACGAGGGCTGTTGGATTAGTAGTGCCCGATTTTAACAACAGTCGGCATCTGCGATACAATATTACGACGTTGTCGTTTAAAGTTAACGGCGTGTTTAACGCAATTTCAAACACTTTCGTACGTTTTGTTCGTAACGAAAAGTTGAAGCATTTGTACTATTTGTTAACACGGAAAACGATAATAACGCGCCAGATCCTCGTCCGCAATCGTCACATCGAAACTGATCGCATTGTTAGGGCTACGAATCGCTAACCGAACGCGTTTTATTCGCCAGATGTGGCGCGACCGGCGACGGTTTCTATTCGATTTCGAAATACGAAATACTAGCTAGGCGGATAGCGGTTGACGTAAAAAGTAACAGGCCGAAACAGGCCCGTTTTAAAGGGTTTAACGAGATGTTTGGATTAAGCGTGCAGAGCTAGTAGGAGATTATATAGAAAAATAAAAACGAAACGAATAGCGTTTAAACGTGTTTTAAATACTTGTCGTACTACGATGTTATTGACCAGTCCGACGTCCGTCCTTGTAGTAGTATTACGCGCGCGTCGTAGCTGAACCGTTAAACACGGAATAACCGATCGGTGGGATTTCGTTCGCCGAAGTCGACGCCCGGAGTTTAATAATAACGTAACACGTCGGCGCGACCGCGGACATATTAAACGTGACACAAGACGCGTGTCGGCAACACACGCGCGAATTTTACGTAAATAAATTGAACGCGGTTCCGGGAATTCGATTTTCGTAGCGCTGGCGCGTACCCATTAGTCGGTTAAGTGAACCGTGGCAAATCGTTCGACGAAACCGACGGTCGTCCAAAAAGTTGGGCTAACCGAAATACGAACGGTAAACAGTATTCGCGCGTTCGGTTGTTGACAGATGATACACTACTACGCGCCCTCGGCCGAGAGGACGGTGTGTGTGTGTGTGTGTGTGTGTTACAGTGTTACCTAGTTTTCAAAAATCGCGCGTACAATTCCGACCGCGGTTCCGTATTTTTTTTTATATATATATCGTTTTTAGGTTTAAGAGGCGCGCGCGTTGGTTAAATAGCGCCGAAATGGGTTGGTGAAAGAAACAAAACTGACGGGGGGGTAAGCGGGACACAAAAAGCCGGAACGACCGAAATTCGGGCGATTTTCGAGACGCGTTCGGCGCGACGGATTTTTAATCGTCCCGGCGGCACTGTGAAAAGCTCGCGACGTCCGTTCTGTAATCGGTTTTTCAAAACCGTCGCCCGAGTTCGACGATTACGTGAGACCGTCCGTGACGGGAGATTTTTACCAACGTCACTGGCGAACGGTACACCAACGCGTTATCCGTACGCGGGTATTCATTAAGCGACGGTTGCCGGTAATAATCCGACGACGACGACGACGGTATTGCGTGCGCGTGAGATTGATTTAGCGTGGGTGTATATCCGTTTCGGTAACCGACGGTTAGGCGGCAATTCGGTTTAGTCACGTCCGCGAGTGGACGAGAAAATTACTGTACGGCCGAGTCGTACGGACAGCGGCGACCAAGTGTCCGTTTCTATCTCCGGTTCGTTCGGTGTGTGTTTCGTGGACGTGAGTGGCCGGGACGTGTACCGTTTTGTTTTTTTCGTAACGGATCTTCTCGGATCGTTTGTGGGCGGTGTTCGACGTTTCGCGACGACAAAACGCCCATCCGCAATACGTACGCGCGCGCGGACGAACCGTCCGGCGACCGCTAGACCCGAACACGAACGTGTACTTCCTTCTAATGAATTGAATACATTCGTTAGGCGTGTAATTTTTCGGGACGAACGATCGACGTGTACGACTACTACGTGACCAAAAAAAACGAATCTCCCGTTAAAACTGACCCGTTCGGCGGCCCACGCGATTCCATAAATTTTTCCATATTTTATACGAAATTAAATCGTATCGTGTGTCGTCTAATCCTCTGGATCACTAGATTACGCCGTCGCGGAATAACGTTTTTTTTTTTTTTTTACGAATTTAATTAAAAATAATTACGTTTCTCGAATTTTTTTCCCTCTACTCGGCCAGACCGCGAAAAACGGTTATTTACCTACGGTTTTAATAACTAAGACACGTTAATATTACGGCGATCATTTTCGGGAATCGTGTTCAATTTCGCGCGTCAAATATTATCGCGGTGTTCGAATAAAACGATTAATGGTTGTTCGTAAATAGCGAGATATTCGTCCGTTTTCTAAAACGGTATTTCAAAATTTCAACTCGGACGTTTCCGTAAGTAATTACTTTTTCCCGTAAACGGAATTTCGAAACGAAATATCGGTCGATTTTTACGGTTTCGAAATACAATAAAAAGACGTACGCCGCGTTTTCGCGACGAAATAAATACGCCGGTCGTCGCGGAAAACGTCCGGCCGGAATGTACGCGTCACGCGTTCGTCCGATCGAAATTGTCGTCGGCGTTACGTCGGACGAATACGCGCGGTCGGTTCGAATAACGACAAAAACGTGTACAACGCGTTTGATGGGGGGGGGGAAGCACGTCGATTCGAATCCGGTCCACTTTATAACGAGCCTTTTATTACACCGCACCATCTACGAACGAAATACGCTTAGGTCGAACGAATTATCGCCATATAGGTACGTAATAGCAGAGGGAGGGAAAAAAAACGGTCGTAAAACGTTCTGTCGAGTAGCAATAAAACTACTATTCCGTATCTCGGTTAGGTGGTTACGCGGTTTAAATATTTATTAGCCCGTCGTCGGCCTCGTGTTATATTCGGCGAGAACGTTCTCGAGTTAATATGACGCGTGTGTGTATATATATTACGGGACACCGCCGCGTAGTTTTATATCCGGACTGGTAAAATAGCGGCACTCTGTTTGTCAACAGCTCTTTTCGACGACGAAAAAAAATGTACATATACAACCGTCGATATACCGCGTGTTTGTCGACTATATACACCGCGATAGTAAACGTCGTTCGATATATATTATTGTCATATCGGTGCGACGCTGTGCCGGGTTACCGGTGACTGAACGTCGCAACCACCGGCCGATACGGTCCGCTCGATTACCGCCGACGCCCAGGTGTCGGGTGCTTACATTTATCGTATCGACGGTATCGTCGCGATTTCCGTTTTTATAGGGTAACGTTTACGCGCTAATAAAAAAAAAACCCGGAGCCGGCTTCGCCGCCGACGTCTTTTTTACCACCGTACGTCCCCGCCGGAATATTCCGTATTTATCGTCGTTCGAATAAAACCGAAAAGATCCGTTGCGTACGGATAATAGGCGAATTATGCGCGATCGGAAATAACGGTCCGCTTTGGGCCGTAAAGGGCGCACGCGCGCCCACGCCTTTGGCGCGGATTTACCGAAAAAGGCTTTTAAATAAGCGTCACAACGCGCGCGCCCGGATTTACGTCGTACCGTTAATAGGAGCGTCGATAGCGCGACAAAAGTGACGACGGTCGATCGGCGTTTTTTTTCGCCATTCGCCCGGTCGGGTTAGGTGAGGCGTGTCTCGCACGATCGATATGTTCGTTATTTACGCGGACGAGGACGTTATCGAACCGGCGGATTTTCCGACGACGTAACGTGACCATCAAGAAACGGCGCCGGTTCGATCGACGATGACGACATTGATCGGAAACGATCGACGGTACGCGAACGTATTTTGCAAGTCCGCGGCGTACGTTTCGTGGACATATTCGGCCCGTCCGGCGAACGTAATTGGCGGTAATCGGAAACCGTCGTGCGCGTGAAACGGGCGGACGACAGGGATGTCGGCGTCCCTCGGCCCCCTTCCGTTCGGTAGACTCCGCGCTGTCGTCCCGTTATTATTTGTCAATATTCGCGTTCCGGATTAGCCCGTTGTCTTCGACTAATGTGTATCGCTGTCCCTGTGCGTGTATAAAAGTCGAACTGCGCGTAAAGCCTATATATAAATAGCCGGGCGGGTCGGATTTTCAGTGACGTGCGCGCTTAACTGGGTGTTAGGTTAAGCCCTATAGAACAAACACCTAGCCACCTCGTACGGAAATAAAACGCGTTTTTTTTCCGGTCGTCGTACGCACGCCACGCGATTCGTTTACCGCCGCCGTATTATTTAACCGGGCCCGGCGTTTCGTCTCGCGTACCGGCGTACTAAATCGCGCGGGCGAAACTCCCGACGAAAATGGCCGCGTCGTCAGCGCCGTGTGTGTTCCGACCGACGAATAGGTAGAGAGACAGAGAGAGGTCACGTTCGGGCGCGCTGGCCGCGTTTTCGTCGATAAACCGCCCCGACGGGTACCACGGTTAGGTTACTTACAATCGACGATCCGTCGCCTAACAATAATATTGCGACGGTCGTTTCGGTTTATCCAAATATTGATCAAGCGTAACGTGTATGTTTTCTCGGGGGCAGAGGGTACACCGACGCGGCGAACAAATAATAAACGACGGGACGCGAAAATTTGTCGAAAATATCTCCCGGAACCGTCGCCAATAACGAGAGTCGACAAACGGGAAAGCCGTTTACGTACGCGTGATATTTCACGTACCGTGTGTTAACTTTTTTACTTTACCGTTTCGGGGGGGGGGGAAGGGTTTAAAAATTATCCCGTCTTCTCCCGAGTGTTTCGTCCAACAAACGCGAGTCCACACTATACGATAATGGTATAAAACGTATCGTACAAGGGCCGCCGTTCAATACTTAGTTCAATACGTGGTTCGTCTTTTATGTATCCGACGACCGTTTTGAATAAAGTCACTAATGGCGTTCACGACGACGTTCGATTAAAAGACTACTTTTCCGGGCGCTGTTCAATCCACTTAAGGTGACTATACGCGTTTATACACAACTACCCGATTTATCCGATTTCGATCCAATTATAGATCGACCCGTTTTTCGTCGCGGATTAGTTTATTTCCCGTTTAATTAGACGGACGTCGTAATTAATCGTCGCGCGTAGTTTTACCCGTAATTCGGCGACAACCGTGCGTTTTCGCCAACGATCCGATTTCGGTTCGTTTTTGTTCCGGGAATTATTTTTGCTTTTTTTTAAACGTCGTTTATTGGATACGCTCGATTGAACTTAATTTATCACTACTACAGTTGATAGGTACTTGAACACAGCGGCGTTACAAGTAAGACAGGCGTAGATTGGACGCATCAGTACGCGCATATCTCTATGATCATACAATCTGACTTAAGCGATTTTTGCTTTGAATACTTGTATATTACAGGAGTTCGTACGGTTTCGTTCTCGTTTTAATCTTCCGATTTCCTGCGAGCTGCCCAGGAGTTTAATGGCTTCTATGTTGGGATGACGCAGAAGTCTCTTTCCCAAAGGATGATTGCCAACAGCACGTAGTGTTCCCAAGCGGTCACCACCCATCCAAGTATTAACTACGCCGGGCGTTGATCTTTTTTTTTTTTTTTTTTGTTTGATCACTTCGGTGATCGGACAGGAACTGGTGTATTCAACGTGGGGTATCGCATAATATGTTTCGCGAATGGCCAAAAAACGGGACCATCGGAACGTCGCTGTTAATCGCTACGTAATCGTCGTAGTATTGGTCGCTAGTTTTCGCGCGTCAAATTTCATTCCGACAACGAGGAGACCGGAACGTTTTTTCGCGGCGAAGGGTTCCATTTGCTCGCGGCCGAACGTTCGATAAGCGAACACCAAAACGAAAAACCCGTAAACGACGTAAATCGTCCGCGAGCGCGTTCGTATCGGGTATATCGTGACGCCATACTAACTATACCGTTTTCAGAATAAGAACGTACCGCGCTCGCGCGTCCGAATGATCACCGGAGAAACTCGCGGACCCGCCGTCGAACGCCAAACGTTCCGCGTTTGTGTATCGGCCGATATCGTAGTTACGTCGACGGCGGTGGTCATAGATCGTCGCGCGCGGATCTATTAACGCGCGGAGTACGAAAATATCGCGCCCGCCGCCCGACAATGGTCAGTGGAGAGATGAACGGTCGGATTTTAGTCGGCCGCCCGGTGCGTTCTGAAAACGGTACACTACGCGTCGGCGGTTCGGGACGAAAACGCGCGGTAAATATGCGTATCGGCTACGATTCGAATAACTAAGCGGTGTCGGTGATATTGTCGTTCGGCGATATTAACGACCGAACGTCCCCCGAGGGGGGGTGGGGTGGAAACGACGATTTCACTATTTCGACCCGGTCCGCGTATTGAGCAACCGCGGTTGCCCGGTACACGGTAATATAATAAACACGGGAACCGTGGTAGCGAAGTGCTATATGCATGTTTTAGCGTACGATAATGGCGTTAAAGGGAAACTCGATTTCTGGGGTAAACGCGTAATTAAAAATTTAACCACGTCGTTAGTACGATTATAAATGTATACGCGCGCCGTTACTCTGACGTGAAATTTTCGACGATACGTTTTCAGCGCAAATTCAACACTGTCTCTTAACGAAATCGTTTACGTATAAATATATTATACAGAACGATTCGAGCGGATAATACGCGACATTTTCGAATAACCGCGGCGTACTCGGTTTTTATGACGCAAATAGGACGTAGGTTTAATACGAGGGGTATTCAAAAAGCGTGGGTCGCGTTTCGCCATAATTTTTTTCCGAGTTATACGTAGACGACGCGAGTATTAAAAAATAAAAATCGTTTCGTTTCTCCCTTTCCCATCTTCCCCCCCCCTCAACAACGGTCACTTTTTCGTAATAACCGTTTACGGCACGTAATCGTCGCCAACTCTTAAAACGCGTTTTTAAAATATCGCCGTAATAACCGATTTTACGTTCGTTTTTGTTTCGGGATTTTTTCGATCCGTAACGAAATCGATTTCTTTAGCCGTATTCGATCATTTTTCGCGCGTTCCCGCGCATATTATTAATATTTTTTTTTTCGTTGTTGATCTATACCGTCTACGGTCCCGACAATTTTCGCGGTATTCGTCGCGCAATTTGTCTCTCGATTTTATTGGGTTCCGCGGTTTCGTCGAGCCCCGTACGTTTTCGGCCGGACAAATGACCGTCGGTTCGGAAATTGATTTCGACGGCGTTAGCGTGCGCGCGTGTTAGGGACGATACGACGCCATATAATTACGACGCGTAAACACCGAATATATATTTATATATATATACACGCGAAATAGTATATTTACGCTACGGAGGCGTCGAAAGATACGGTCGACGGCGCGGATTTGGCGAATCGTCGAGAAAATTACGCGTTCTAGTTCCGCCGTAACAACGACCGCCCACGCGCCTATTGTCCGTTAAACATTTTTTCGCCGAAATATCCGTCGGCCGTCCGTTCGCCGTACATAATCGCTATTGGATTATTATTATTGTTATTATTATACCTGGAACGCAATACGCGCGAGCGAGTATGGCCGGACCAAGTCTAGTTTCCCCGGGTAATTTTCGTCGCGTACGTACGCGCTATCGGTTTTTTACGCGCGCAAACCCGGACCCGTTTGTGTGCACGAACGTACCGCCGTCGTTTTGCGAATAATCGCGAGTTATCCGATCGGGAAGGTGGGTGGGAGGGGGGGTTGACCGAAACAATCGCCCTCAACACACACACACGGGTTCGATTAATTCCGCGCGTAAAACGTATTCGAATAAATTACGTACACGAAGAGAACCTATGGAGTCGAGTTTTCGTATTCGTCCGGTTGCTGGGACCGAACGTTAAACGTTACGTCGACGTACAAATAACAAAACGGATAGCCCGACGCCGCGTAAGTGTTTGTCGTTTCACTTCGGGTCGTCCAACGCCGTACGCCGTTCGCGACACTTGATAAAACCCGTTCGATTTGTCTTCGGTCCGAAACGGCGGATTAGGTAAATTTCGTCGTGTAACGTTTATCCGGTTGGAAAAACAACGTGTTCGCGCACTTTTCGGTAAAAATTACGCGCCGTCGATTTCCGCGCGATCGCTAACTAAAAAAAGTACGTCCCCGCGATTCGAAACGTTTTGTACGTTCGACGAAGCGAGAAAAGGGGACTTTTATTCGAAAGACGAACAAAAAAAAAAAAACAAAAAAACGTTCTCGCGAAAAAAAAAACCGACTCGTTTTCGGTTTCGTTCGGAATCGCGAATACGGTGAGCATTTTGTACGCGCACGCGCGCTTTCGTCGATAAACGTCGGGAAATTACGCGGACGGTAGAAATTGTTTTCGAATTCACGCGATCAAACGGTCGCAACGGTACGATCCGAAGTGTAATTTCGTCGATCGATCGACGTCAGTGTTACTTTCGCGCGGACGAAAAAATAAAACGGCCGTAATAACCTTATCTCGTACAAGTCGAAAAGTAAATGTACGTAAAACGAAGACCGCCCGTGTCTCTCGGCGTTTTTCGCCGCTTAGTTCCCGGAACATTATCAACCCAGTCACGCCCGATTTCGCGGCGTAGTTATATTACGGGGCGCGTACGGTATAACGTACCGCGCTCGTTTCTATCATAATCGACGCGTAGTCGATCCGTCTCTAAACGAAAACCGCGCGGCGCGTCCGTGACCGTACCCCCGGTCCCGCCGTCCGGGTGAGACACGTGTTTCGAAAAATCGTTAGTCGCCCGATTACGCGTTAATAGCCCGACGACGGTTAGGACGGTTGACACGGACGCCCAAGGGTGGATATTAGCATATTACTCGTTAACCGGGAATAGCGTGTCGAAACGTTTAATTGTCGAAAACATATTCGGGACGTACGGCCATCGACGGAGGATCGACGTACGTAAAAAATGGATTCGCAGTAGGGATATCGTTTTGCCAACGTCGGGATGATACAGGCCAGGTACTGAGTGAATGAACCCGTCGGGGCGTCTACGGCCGCCGTAGTAGCGTAAACTAATTTGAACGAAAATTGTCGGAAACGTCTACGGCCAGCGACGATTTCGGTTGTTTTCCTATCGGCCCGTGGCCGTTTCTCCTCAAACGGCGGCGTCCTTTCCGACTTATCAGCGCGCGCAAATTACCGCGACGCGTAAAGAATTGTACGGGGAAAACGGCGGCGTTTGTTAAACTATCGTCGTTTTCGCGTGTCCGTTCGTCGACCCCGTTGATCGATATTGACCGTCCCGGGCCATTCGACGTCCGTCGATACGGAAACGTTCGGATCGTTTCTACCGCCTCGCCGGGAATTTCGAGCGTCTACGACAGCGGCGGCGGCGTGTGGCGGTTAATAAATTCGCGAGGGATTTTTCAAAACGGCGCTATTATCCGCGACCGTCGATTACGTATTACGCGGTAATATTAAGGTCCGAAATTTGCGGCCAAACGCGGCGTACATTATCCGGAATAACGTGGGGTACTCGAAATACTAAATAACATTATTCCGCGTCATAACCGGGCGGCCACCACTACGGATACGTGTGTATATATATATATATACATCCGTGTTGGTGCGTGATAATAATCGAATAAACGACGAATATAACGGGCGATCCGGTGCAACTAGAATTTCGCGTAATACGTATTACGCCGGGCGGAGAAGAATTTTCGAAAATAAACCGGAAGCCCGAATCTATACGGGTGAATTAACGTTTCGGCCTGTTATCGAACATGATATTATGCCGCTAAAATGGCGGTCGTTTTAGTAGCGTCCGAAAAAAAATCGACGACGACGAAAAGTAACGGTGTCGTACCGATGTCGAACCGTCCAACATGGGTGTCGCGAGCTACAAAGTACGGGTAAAGCCGAAATAAGCGAAACGGTTAACGCGACTTTTGGAAATTTCGGTAATTCCGACGAAAGCGCGTCGGAACCGGTTGATGTCGCGAAAATTGATACGACGGTGGTAGAGGGTTTTTTCTTTGGGGGGGGGATATAAGAGAAAACAAGTCATTCCCTCCATCAGCCTCACGTACTACTATTACGACGGACGGGAAACGCGTACAAACGGGAAAACCTTTTTAAATAATTCTCGACGAAACAAACTCGTTTCCCGTATTATTTCCTAGTCGGCCAAAACGCGAATAGCGAAAGTAGGAAATTTTTCCGAATTTTATAATCGCGTTTTGTGTGTACGTACCGTCACGGACGAACGTGTTTGAAAAACCACGTTCGTGTAGTCCACGTAGGAGTGTTTCGTCACGATAACCGTTTTATCTACGAAATAACCACCAGTGCCCAGCGAATCGTACGTGCTCGGGTAATTGTCGCGACAATTTACCGATCGAAGTGGCTGGTTCGTCCGGTGCTTTCGTTTTTTGTTTTTGACAAATTATATATATATATATATATACGCGTGTGTGTGTTTTCTGGAAATACGCCAATCACGTGTCCGAGACTTTTTCTAAAAGAAAAAAAAAAAACAATATACCGTAAAAGAAATCGAGAACGTATTGTCGACGATAAATTGGACAATCTGAGCGCCAGATCCGGATTAATTAGCCGGATCGCCGTGAATCGCGTTCGTATTAATTACAATTATAACCGTATTAGGGGCGACGGGGAAAACGCGAGCTACGTTTACAATCGGATAAATACGAATCGGAAGGAAAAACCGTAGAAAATAACGTACAAACACGCGCGCGCACGTTCGCTACCATTTAACGCGACGTCTTTTTGTTACGTATCGTTACGAAAATTTAGTATACGGTCGAAGCTAATCGAGTACGGCCGTTTAAAGAACGTCGTTGTCTCGGCACACGATCCGAGCCGTCCGCTTCTTCGAGCACGTCGGTTTTTATTATTTCGGAAAAAAGGACCTAAATTCGGTTTTTCCTATTTACAATTACTAACGATCGAGTATTGATATTATTACGTGTTAATAATACGATAATTTTAATAAAATAATATTTTACGATATTATTAAGTATTAAATCGTATATACGATTACGTATACCGCTTCGACCTAATATACGTATAGACGCGTACACTATTATACAATAATACACGCCCTATCGGAGCCTAAAATGCAGACTTAACTCCAAAACGCTATAATATATACGTGATGTATACCACGGGACGCTATTAAATTATTCATGATGCGTTCTACTAATTAATCAAAATAACGTCAAACATTAATTACAACGTACCTGGCTTTACAATGGGCTACGGTATTTAATTAGTTCCGACGACGCCGTGTTATTAATTGCGAAAAATACGCGAGTTGTACGTAAAAAACGTCGGCACGCTCGGGAATACGTTTATAAATAATATCACGGATAAACGAACGCGATATATTTTTCGCCTAATAATATTACGTACGTGTATATAAATATGTCGCGCGCCAGTTTAAATATAGGTATATATATATATATACGCGAAAGAATCCAATTAAAAATAAATTAGTCCGAAAAAAAAAGTCGGAATTTCGTTTGTACGGACGTCACGATATTTGTCAAACGAACGAAATAAAACGAATAACGTGCGATCACGGTTTTCACGCGTTATTTACGAACAGCCCGGCACGAATCCGGATTGCAAATCCGCGGCGTCCGCTGTATGCGGGCAACTAGCGTAGTACGTCGCCGATACAAAATTTACTAGCCTCAATCCGCCCGACGATCTACTCTAATGGCGGTAACCTACGACTTCGGGCCAAGTACTCCTTCGTTTCTACAATATTCGTACGCGGCTACATCGATTTATACCGCGTGGACCGAAAGCGTCACGATCGAGATCGATATTCCGGTGTCGTCCCGTTATTTATCGTCCTTTATTCCGGCTACGGACGAGCTATTACATAATCCGAAACGTAAAAGCCGACAGCCCGACGTATATTAATGTCGCGGGACGTTTCGCAAATCTCCTACGGTGATGAAACAATATTATTAATCGCCGACGTACGAAAACGTAACAGGAAGTCGTCCGCGTTCTTAAACCGGACGATATTTCAAACGGTTCCGTCGTTGTTTTCGATATTCCGCGCGTTCGCGTACGAACGCGTCGCCGTAATCGGGTGCTCCGTTTTTGGCGGAGGCACGGCCGACCGAAAACGAGGAGAGAAACGTACCGGCGGAGAATAACGGCGACGGCGTACAAATTAGCCGGTCGGCGGCCCTCGTTCTGTATACGGAACATTTCAGTTTGTCGGCGGACGTAAAACCGAAACGAAAACTCTAAGACGTCCGTATTCGGTTCGCCGAAACGAGAACGATCTACGAACGAATATAGCTCGGTTGTAGTACGGTGATTAACGCGTAGCCGGGCGAACGCGGACGGACGCTAACACGTCCGGGACGACAATTTTCGGGACTCGTCGATTGTTTATTTGTCGTTCCCACGCCGTTGTTCGGATACGCGATATTAACGGCCGTTACGTTTTGTGTTATGACCCTATTGATTCACGAGATTCGATCGTACGCGAATTTATACTATTGTTTACGCGCCGATCGCACGCGAATTCCTCTACACATCGCCGCTCCCCTCCAAAACAACACCCGGACGGAGAACGACGACGACGATATCGTATAAATAGTTTACGGTATCCCGCCGGCACTGTCGACATAACGACGCGGCAATACGTTCGTATATCATGTCCAAAAAACCGAAAAAAACTCCACGGACACGTTAATCCATTTCGGTTACACGACGTGGACAGCACGCCGACCGGTAAAGATGACGAACGTTTCGCCCGACCGATTCATTTAGCGTCTACGTGAGAACGTGCGCCCGGACGGTTCCGATTGAAACGTTTTCCGTTCAAGTCGATCGGACGGACGGTTCGACTTCCGCGTAAATCATCCCGTTCGTCCAACGTTTACCTAGACTAATCCGAGGTCGTCGTATAGGTTCAACGACTATAACCGCGACCGCGGTGTTGGTTTTCGGCGGTTGACAACGTCGAACGATTGTCGTCGTTTTCCCCCGTCCCCGGTACTACGCGACGGTCCGAACGCGTCGATTTTCTAATAACGCTTTGCGTCTTGGCGAATTTCTCCCCCGAGCGAACATAATTTAATAACGCGCGGAGGCGTGCGCGTTATTATATATTCGCGGCGCGAATAATTTCGTTAATTGAACCGTACGACGGAAAAGCTAAAAGCTCGTCGTTTTCGTACGAACGTGACACGCTGAACAAACACGATCTATTTACGAGCGTACGACGGCGCGTGGCGCGCCCAAAAGCCGTAAAATTAGAAACAATATACGAGACGGGTCTAGAAAAAAAACGAAAAAGTTTCTTCGAAATCGGCCGTCGCGTTCTCACGTCTCCAATCGGTAAATCGGAAAATTCTAATAGGCGAACACGCCTACTGTGGACGAAACGCGCGAAATCGTACGCGAAAATACGCGCCGACACGGCTTTTGAACGCTCGAAAACGCCGAGAGAAGGAGATTTTTTTCCCGTCGACCGTTCTTTTTTTTTCGTCGAGTTTTTTTTTTTTTTAGATTCGAGTCGTCGTCGTCGATGGAATTCCAAACGACAACAAAAATAAAAAATAAATACGGTCCGCCGAAAATATATCGGGGCAATTTTCGGTACGCCCGAGTTCCCTCGGTTTTTGCTCGCCGGAAGTAATTAATTATTTCCGCGAGTGTATTACGGGGCCGAGCACTAGTGCAGCACGCGTCGATAATTCGGACGAGATTAAACACGTTCGCGCGCGTAAATTTAGACGGGAAATTCAACCGTTTGGAACGAACGCGATTTGATTTTCGCGAAACGCTCGAAAACCGAACTTATACGAATATGAAACAGAATTCCCTCGACTATCGTCGGACGTTCGACGTTTCGTTCATTTGAGGAAATATACGAGAAACACAATGTCCCTAAATGGACGGTCGTCGTTTCACAAACGGAAATTCCGGAAAAAATCGATTTCCGCGATAGCTCGGGAACGAGTTCGCATTTTTCTCGAAATTCCATTTTTAGGTTCGTGCGAACGGATCGACTTACCATAAAACGGTTACGAACGATTCGCCGTCCAAATTATTTCCGCCGCAACACGAAATCGGCCAATGGTCATCACGCCCGCCTCTATTTCTATTCGGGTCGGCGAAAATACAATCGACGATTTACCGCTAACGCGCGGGACGTGTACGTTGATTACGTGGTAACGCTACGCCGGTACCGACTGCCGTTCGGCAAGGAAGGCGCTTGTAAGTCCATGAAGCCGCGGGGACTCGCAAATATGTACCACAATTGCCTATGCGGAGCGCCGGGCGCTACGACCGCTCGACGCCGGCGGCGGCATTATCGTGTACGTGTTGTACAAACGTAGTTTGTATTTCGATCGTTTTTTTTGTGGAAAAAAATCGATCGTAAAAAGTGATAATACGCGCGTGCGCGTATATTATTATGTCTCCGGGAAACAATGGCGCGACAGCGCCGAACGATCGACACTCGGCGGTGGCGAAAACAATTGCCTCCACACGTTCGGATATTTCGTTTATCTATACGTTCTTCTTTTTCCCGATTTTACGACTCCCCAAGAGTCTTGGCCGTCACCGTCAAAGTCTTCCCCTGTCCTGAATGATTTCCCTCCAATCTTCTACTTCCAGCGTTCTTAAGTCCCCCCCCCCCCGTCGAACCATCCCTCCCTATCTCGTGGTCTTTTCCCTCTGTACTTACGCTTATTATAAACACGCAGGGCGTACGTTCAACGGTTCCAAAATTGGTCGGTGATTGTTGGCGTTCGCTTCGCCGACAGCCACGGAACAGGATGCGTCGTTGTTTCGTTCGCCAACGTGCCAAGGAAACGGCACGATTTCTGTCGTATTCGACGTCCAAACGGTTTACTTTATTTCCGCGACGTAATTATAAGTAAAGACCCGCGCCACGCGTTCGTCGTATATTCCAGACGTATTTACGGCCACAAATCGAAAACGATTTATCGCGAAATTCGAAATAATTACGGACTTCGTCGAGTACAATTTTACGCGACAATAGCCGTCCGCGAAAGTTTCTCGAGTTTACGTGATTAGTTGTCGATCGAGCGGGTATACCGGGCGGTCCACGGGTTGAACGATCGGAGCGAAACGAGCGCGACATTTATTCGACAGCGATGGTATTAGCGAAATGAGCGGACTAGAAAAAAGAATACGACGAGTAAATAATCCCGGGGCGAATAATCGTTAAATTCGCGTGGTAACGCGTTCGACGTTTTCGCTTTGCGTAACGAAAATAATAACATATCGCGTTCGAACGGCCCACTCAAAAAACAAAAACCACCTCGACCCCACCGCGCGTGTAACACACGCGGAACTATAACAATGTCGCCGGCAAAACCGTCGTTGGACGGACGCGCGGAACGCGATTTCTCCGTTATTTTCGCGTAAACATTCATTACGGTCGGCACTAATATCCGCGGCCGCCGTGTACGCGCTCGCCGAACGAACGCGTTCAGATACGCGCGCGTGTCACAAACGACGTGTTTATTGGTTACTCTATCAGTCGGTTTCTTTCGCTTTACATATATGTTCGGAGTATTACCTACAAATTTTGAAAATACACGCGTAATCGTATTACGTACGCGCGATACGTTAACGCGAAATTGTAATGCGATAAAACTAAATACGTACCTGAGCGCGAACGTTAAAAACGATGGCCACGAAACGCCCCACGTTCGATGCGCGTCGACGGCCGTTGAATGTAGAAACCTCCGTGGCGCAAAAACAACGACGACGATCGTTCCTTGGAATCGTTTTCGTATATTAAACGGGCGATCGCCCGAATTCGGGCATGTTTGGCACGCGCGTTTTGTATAGTTCCCCTCTCCGCCCGTTCTCCATCCGTTTATCTCTCTCCATTCGTCTCGCCCATTCGCGTTCACGGTAAATTGACGCGCCCGTATGGCTCGTTCGGTATGTGACGGGAGGGTGGGTGATAAAATAAACGCTTCGTTTACGGTACCGGCGGACGAAAGGTTCTCACGCGACGGTCCGGAAACATCGGGCGGACGAACGATAGCGGAGTACGTAACGGCGGAGGGAGACATTTTCCGGAGGGACGAACGGTAAAATAAGACGAAAGAATCGGCGCGGTTTTCGGCCGGAATATTTCGCTCGGAATATTCGTTCGACGAAGACGTTCGTTTTCTATTCACTGGCAGAGGAGAAATCATTAATCGTATCCGCGCGTGTACCGTCCCGGGGCGCCGGATCCTTCGGTTTTCCCAGTCGTACCGCTCCACTATCGTAAAAATATACGCGCGATTTCGGGTCGACGTGCGTATTATCGATACGGCCGTTTCGTGAATTTCTCGAAACTTTTCGATTTACGTTACGAAAGGGTTCCGTCTACTTCTGTCGAATGTCACCCTCATTTCGTCCAAGCGTACGTTTCTCGCCACGATAGATACCGCGACAAAAAAAAAAAAAAAAAATACGAAAAATTAAAAGAGTCGTTTGTCGTACGTTGCCGCGTACATAGTCGGAAATTGTTACCGAGTCGCGTTTTTCGTAGCCGAGCGCGCGTATAGATCGAGCACGACTAACGGGAAATATCGTCCGCCCAGAAACGCGCGCGTATTTTTTCTACCGTCGTCGTTTGTACCGAATCACGTTTTCGTTTTACATAGACGGCTTAGTTTCTACGTTTTAATCGATTTGGTCGCCGACGAATTTATCGCCGATTCACGCGGATCGTACCGTTTCGCGTACTTTACGGCTACTGCGATACACACACTGGCCGGTGGAACGCCTGTGCGGACAACGGGAACCGGCTATTGGCGAAACGATACAAAACGTACGTCGGTTTACGGTCGTGTTCGAACCTAAGCGCAACGTTTCGCGACCGTAATGAAACGAGCGTTTAAACGATTCGGCGGCCGTCGTATAATATTTTCGGTAGTGCTCGACGTTCTTTACGTTCCCGAGTTGTTACCGTTGTTGACCTATGCGAAACAACCGCTTGACGTGTTCCTTTAGCGATATTAAAACGGGCGCCGCGCTTGAAAACCACCGAACCGCGGAAACTACGACGTCCCGCCTGTATTTATTGAAATAATACGGCGTCGGCAAACGTGTCCGGCGTTCTCTCCACAACCGAACCGGAGACCGTCCGGCGCGGAACGCGATTACATTCCGTATTACTGCGCGAATAAAGCGTACGTCGCGTAATTTAAGCGATAAAGAAAATCGCGTAATTTTTTTACATTTCCGACAGCCGATCGACGACTATATTCGCCGACGTTTCGCGTGTATATATATATATAAATGTATTTACGTTGGCGATTAAAACATATTTTCGGTATAAGTGCCCGTTGAAAACGTCTCGAAATTGAAATTCTTAAGCCGCAAAAAAAACAGCAATTTCGATTTTCGGCGTGAAAGTTAAATACGTTCGAATTTAATTTCGATTTGCATATAAATTGTGAAACATACAACAAGCGCGTTCTCGAGGAACTCGTTTTGAAATTTTGTCCTAAAGCCGTCGAAAAAAAAAATAACATTTCGAAATAAACGTCGCCACCCCGCCGTAACTATTCTATACACCTATATATATATATGGAACTATACGTTTACATTTTGTATTCGTTCGGGAATACCGTATTTACTTTCCGAAAGCGCGAAAAAAAAATGTTTTTTTCTTAATAACGACGCATATACATTCGCCTTAACTTAACACGTAAACACCCGCGTGTAAACCTCCACTCCTGGTAGTAGCGATCCGTTCCGACTCCGCCGTATTTATATATTCCCGTTATTTCGTACGGACGCCTTAAAAAGCGTAATTTCGCTCGGTAGAGCGATCGCTTTTTATCACCATCGGGATAAAGTAAAACGCGTTACACGGCCGGCGGGAGGCGGGCAGATTTGGGCGTCACATTTATTGATTCCCGTATTCCGGACGATTGTTTCGAAAAATATTTCTTCGAACAGAAAACCCCCGTCGCTTATAAATTTGCCGTTGACTCGTGTCAAACTTATGATTGTTTTGAAGTAACGATATACATTTCGTCTTCCCGTCCGTTTGACGCGAATCGACAAAACGCAATATACTCTACGTATCTGTGTTCGACGTATTCGGTTTATTTTCGTTGCCGATATTATACGGCGAGCGCGATTCGGTTACCGTCGAATATACTCGTAAAGCGAAATAATCGGTCTACGCGAAAGTATTTCTGTAACTTGGGCGTACTGTATCCACCGAAATCAAACGGGATACCGACGAAAACGAATATAATATTGTCGAATTTTAATCACGACAGTTTTCCGGTGAGCATTCGCCGTTGAAACGGACGGCGGGCAACCGTTTCGTTCGCCGAATAAAAAAGGGAAGAGCCTGCGTAGCGTTCGGGAAAAAGGCAACGGTTCACCGGGGCCCTTACGCGTACGACGCGGCGATATTGTCCAAATAATATCGACAGCTGACGCGAATATATTTCCGGAATACGTCGAACCGATCGGTTTGTATTTGTTTCGACGCGCGCGTATGTCGATCGGACCATTTCTCGTGGATCGACGCAGATACGGTTCGATGTAGCGACGAATACGTACGGCGAACTAAATATTACGATTCGCCGTTGAATTTGTCGGCAACGGGCGAATAATAATAGTAACGCCGGCGCGCGGCCATAATTACGGGAACCCGATGGCCGACTGCGAACAAGTGGTTGAACGGTAAAAAACGGTTTTCCCCGATGGTCGTCAACGGACTGGTACGTACGAAAAAACAAGCCGAGTCGTATTCCGAACGTTCCATTTCGTTCGCCCGTGTACACATTGTCGCGCCCGCAACGATATCGCCGTTTTCATTTTCCTACGTCGCTACGGGCAGACCTAACGGTTCGGCGAAACCGAAACCACGATTCGAACATTTTTAAAAACCGAAGTTAATTTTTAAACGCGTCCTTCTCTGATGAAAACGATACGTTCGTATTTTCGATTTCGGCGCTTCGTTTCGACTTTCTACTTTCGAATAATATTAGGGTTCCGGGATTGGAATATACGTACGTTTGAAAAATATCGAACGAAAATCGAAATCGTCACTTATACATCGTCGGGGTGGAATTTTCGTTTTTACAATAACCGACGACTGACGTGTAAGTCTAACGACGTACAG
Organism: Geopemphigus sp. TES_GeoC_2020; assembly: GCA_025469175.1. Classification (NCBI taxonomy): domain Eukaryota; kingdom Metazoa; phylum Arthropoda; class Insecta; order Hemiptera; family Aphididae; genus Geopemphigus; species Geopemphigus sp. TES_GeoC_2020. Next base: position 63,801 of record JAIPRN010000656.1, read on the forward strand.
TACGATGGACGAGAGTGTTTCGTACAATAATCCGAACGTAAAAAAAAAAAACGAATATTCGCAAAAATGTCGGTGGGAATATTTTACCGGAACGGCTGTCGCCTACGTTTCGTGTTCGCCACGTTTGGTGTGTGTGTGTGTGTGTGTGGGCGGGGGGCGGGCGTTCGCGATAAATACCGTAATTTCCGAAGACGGTATTCCGAAAGTTTTAACGAACTTCTCCCGGGACCGTAAAAACAATCGACTCGTTATCGTCGTAAACACGACAATTTCGCGCGGTAAACACGCGCGTAACATTTGCGTTCGGTTTCGATTGTGTTTCGCCCCGAAATAAATCGTGACGTTTCGAAACGCGTACCGGACCACGTGTATCGGAACAGCATTCGACATTTTCGTTTTGTACCGGAAACGGTGTCAAGTGACAGCCGAGTGGCGGGAAATCTTATTATCGGACGGTTATTTAAATTATCGAGCGCCGAACGTGTGTGTGTGTATATATATATTTCGAGTCCTCGTTGGCGACGTCAACTCTCGTCCGAACACTCGATGTACCGTCTACGCTGTTAATCAATCACTGGCGGTAATCGGGACGGTCGCGTTACCGCGGGTCGGTTATCGGGGACCCGACGGTGTCCGATTCGTTCTTTTCTTACCCCTCCCCCCCCCCGTTCACGGCACTTTGATCGACGTACGCGTAACGAACGTCGACTACACGCGCGCGGACAATTGTCCACGTAATATAATCGACCGTTTTCGGCGTCCCGCCGGTTGTTGGTTCGGTTCGGTCCCGGGGCGGCCGATTAACGAACGTACCCAACGTGCGTAATTCCGAATAGGCCATCACGTCGGGTCGCGTTCGCCAACGTCTTTTTATAATACGGCTCGTTGTCCGATCGCCAATTTCGAGACGCTGGACAACTAAACGGTTTATGTTCGTACGTCACCGTCCGGTTTATTTTTTTCAGTTTCATCGTCATGGTCGTTTAATTATAGACGTTAACGTCGCGAGTGTTTCGATATATCGGAATATGGGTTACGGAACGCGACGGTAACGTCATTTTCAAATCGTATTTAACCTTAATTGTCGGCTAGTGGTAAGCGCCTTAACGAGTGGTCGAATAAAAAATATAATTTATCCACGACGTACGTGTGTTTCTTTTATTAGTAACGTAAATCGTAATCGTTACGTTATTAAATACCTACGAAAACCGAAGCGAGACGCACGGACACACCGTATAATCGGAACGCAAAATGTCTAATATCGGTCCAACCCGATTTCGGCGGAATATCCGAAATTTTCATATTTGGCGTACTTAGACCTGAATTTCGGGGGAGGGAGGGGTTAAATTTAAAATAAATAGACCCTAACGAAACAAGGCACGTTATTAACTTTAGTAGATTATTCGTTTTTAACGAACACGTTATACGATAACGTGTATTGAAGTTTAAAAATATTTTAGTTTTTCGTTATTGTCGATGACAAATATAGGAAATTAATTTTTCCCAAAAAATTTTCGGGGGGGGGGCAGAGGTTTATTACGTTAGTACGCCACTGACCTAAAATATACGTTCGAAAAATAAACGTACGTTTAACGTCCGTATTTAGGAACGTAATTTTGAAAAATTTAAAAAAACTTCGTCGACGACAATTAGAATATCGGACGGTTTTTATAATTAAAGGCAGCGCCTTTGAGTAGTCGTCGTGAAAACGCAAACGCGTTAACGAACTTCGCGAACGATACGGTGCGCGTCGTCGGTATAAAAACGGAATGGTTTGTCGTTCGGGTGGCGTTTAAATAGACGCGTTCATGTTTCATAGCGTGGCGCCAAAAATGGACAAATTCCACGACGGCCGTAAACGAATAATTCGCAACTAGCGGCGATTCGTTTCGGCTATTGTCGTTCTCGTTGTTTGTGTTTCGCCGTCTCGCGACGGGTTTTTTAGGACCGTTTACGCCCGCCCACACCAAATTCGTCGAAAAATCGACTCCGGGAGCGTAGTGGTCGTTACGCGCCGTTTTCAAACACGATACGATCGTTCGATATACGTAACCTAACCGAAACGCCTAAGCGACGCGTACGTGTATAATTAACGGAATCTTTAAGCGCGCGAAGCTCTCTCTTTTCATATACCGTTTTAAACGCGGTATCGTGACGGGAAATTACCGCAAACCCGTATAATTTACCATCGGCGTCGCGACGTAAATCTCTAGTACGTATATATATATATATTCGTACACTCTAGCGCGTCACCGACCGAATTTCGTCCCGGGGTCGTTAAAAACAAAGCCGTATACACGCCTAAGTATTTCGACGAAGCCGTCCGGATAGGCGTCGGGAATTATTATTAAAACCGTCGATGGATAAGCGCGAGAAAAACCGGGAAACGGTTCGCGGCCACATCGAGCCTCGAACGTATATAAGACGCGTATAATAAGATACGTACCACGTTCACGTATTAAACGGGCGGTCGACATTTTTTTTTTTTTTGGAACGCGTCGAAATCCCTCGTAACACCACCACGGTTATTAGTGGCGTAATTAATCGCGGTTAATCGGCCGAACGTCGTAAAACGCGCGGCACGTACACGATCGTTCGTCATTTATTTCACGTATACTAAACGGCGTTGCTCGGTTCTCCGGCCGGTTACATACGCCGCGTGTAAATATGTTTGGCGCGTACGATTTATATACGCGACGCGTTCAAAACGAACGGTCTCGAACGTTTTACACGGCGAAACGTTATCGCCATATTCGGTACACACACATATATATATATATATAGAACCGTGGAACGCCGACGAACGCAAAGGCCGTTCCGATTTCGTACCGATATTGGGTTTTTTTTTTTTCGGCCGCTTCGACGACATCTATACGGATAAAACCGTACACCGGTTTACGGCAACACCTAACCGCCGAAACCTAACGTCCGAATACGACAGAAACCGTGACGAATAGCGTATTTATTTTTGAATAAACGTTACTCGAATAATGATTTGTTTATACGTACGTACTGTATATTCTTATTGCGTACTCAATTGAAACGCCGAACTACGAGTCTACGGCGTTTTTATTTTTTCGGCGATCCACGTTCAAAAAATACCTATTCTTTTACTCGGTCCAAGTAGTGTGACCTTTTAATACGCAATTCGAATTCCGGCGGCCGAATGGCGTCACCGCGGGTCCACGGTAGTTGTTCGACGGCGCGAATTCGGAAAAGGCTCGTTTAATCGGGACGATAATAACGCGACGATATAATGTTTCCTCGTTAAGCCCGGCGCGAGTAGCCCGGATGCGACGACATACCACCGTTGTTGTTATTATTACCGTGAGCTCGTACGGACGGAATCTGTACGGTTAAAAATAATACGGGAGAAAATATCGAATTTCCGAACCGTTTACGCGCTAAAATATAATACGGTGCTAACGACGCGTCTTTGATGTGCGCGAACCGCCCGCGGGCAAAGCCGACGTGATGGGAGGACAGAGAGGTAGTACGTAGTAATTCTCTTCTCCGGTTGTTTTTTTTCTCGGTCTCCATTATCGACCGTAATCGAGTTCCGCGTGCCCCGAAATTGCGTCGGGCACGGCAAAAAGGGTCCGTTACGCCCACGTGTCGGCCGTGACGACTTTGACGTTACGCGTCCCAATGGCCCGACGAAATGACCGGCGGCAACCCGTCTCGCCGTCGACGGAAAGATTATTGAAAACGTCCAGGGATCTAAACCGCGAGTTTTCGCTGAGAAAACGTCGCGAAATAAATCGCCGGCGAACAAACGACGTATTAATTATCTCGCGATAAACAACGCCGTTTAGAGGAAATACGTCATATATATATATATACGAATTTACGTTTCGAAAAAGTCTTCCGAGAGCTTATTAATTTTGTTTTTTTAAAACGAAAACGTTAATTAAAACGGTCACGGCGACGATGTGTTTTTAATGTCGCGTAAAAAAATCGTCCTCGTAACGGATTAATATTATTAATTTCGAAATAGGAATCGTAACTTGATAATATTTTCGTCGTTGAACTTAACGTTTATATATATATATTTTTTTATAAGCGAAAAATAACGAGATTATAATTAAACGGCCTAAATAATCCGGCCGGCAATTGGCCCCATAAGTCGTAAATAAGGCGACTTTCGCTTATTCAAAAAAAAAAAACCGAATCGATTTTAATCGTTCAACGTTTACCCTTAAATCGGCGGCGGCGACGACATTTCACTAAATAATTTACGGTCGGATTTCGTATTGCCGGTCGACTTCCGCAACACGATTAACGATCGCCGGGCGATTATAATTGATACGCCCGTTCGCGTTTTTCGTCCTGAACAAAAACGTTTTTTCGGCGGGCCGAACACGCCCGTATTAATCTCGTACATGGTCGCGATCGCGCGTTACTAGTCGACGGCCGATTTTCGTTCGGTCCAACCCGTCGGTAAATTTGTCGTACGTTTTACGAACAACATCCGACCGGTTCGCGTATTGAAAACGGAAATTTCCGCCGTATTCGAAATGATCGTATCACGATCGACGGGCGCTCGACGTGCTATTATTATTTGTCTCGCGTTTCGTCACGTCTTGTCGTCAACGGTCAATTTTTACTTTCCGCCGAGTGAATTTTACAAACCGTTAACCAATAACGTCCGATAAATATCGGTAATTTACGACCGTACCGTACCTTACGACTTCATTCGAGAACTCGACGACGTCGATTAACCCGTCTTGTTTACGCGCGTAATACGACAAAAGACAAGTTTTTAAACAATCTGTCGCGCCAATATTGGAAATGACGTTTCGAAAGACAATAACTCTGTGCGGTTTCATTGACTGCTAAATCCGCCCGCTCGCGTGTTTACAATTCAAATAGGACATTCTATTAATAGAAACCTATTTTGAATTTGATCGCGTCGCCAAATCGTGTTCACCTAGGAAGTACCGTTTAGTGTCGAGCCGGTGGTCCATCCGCTCCGAGCGTCCGAATATACCTACGAAGGTGAGTTAGGCTCTAATTTTGAACGTATTTGGAATTTCGCTTTAAAATTTAACGTCCTCGAGACGTTTTATTTTCATTTTTTCTCCATAAACGTATTGTGGTGACGATCGAACGCGACGCCATTGTCGGCCGATTCGGACGATTTTCGGTCGTTTTCAATTTTCCCGAAACCGATCAATTTTTTAATATGGATCGTTTACCTCGCCATAAATATATATATATATATATATATATATATAAAGAGAGAGAGCCAACGAGCGCGTGGAGAGAAAGAACGCGAAAGAAAGAGACGATGCGAAACTTTTAAATTACTTTTATTACGAACAAAGTTTTCCGCAAAAATCCACCGTACGGGAAATATCGCGCGAGCTAATAGCGTTTTAATCGTCACTCAGAAACCGAAAAATCGCGCTCGAATCGTTTTCAAATTAAATACGCGTATATTTCGTTCGTTTCGGGGTGAAAAAAAACCGCCGCTGTCGTTCTCGCGGTACGAAATTTGAGGGAATTAATGAAAATATGAACATTCGCCACCGAAAATGAACAACGTCGACAGATACCCGTGTAACGTTTGTGCGAAGAGATTGTTTTCTATGCGTACGTGAAACGGCCGAGACGAAAGCGAATTTTCGTTTACCCCGTAATTGATATTAATTTTCCGCTCTACATCGTTCGCCGTTAAACGTTAAATCCTCGCGATTACCTTTGTCGTATACGTTTTATAATGATATCGTAACGTCCTCTCGCGCTTAATTCAATTCGCGTTATATTTACAATAGCGCGTCGAATACGAGCGATTTTCGCAAAACGTACGTCCGCCGTGGAAAAAGAATCGCGCGTATCGTCCCTTCCCGTATTGTTTGCTACCATATAAGCGTGCGCGTACACACAGTTTCGATATTACAATATCGCCCGTTTCGTCCCTAAGTAAATAATGTATGCGCGGACGTTATTAACCTAAGCTCACGAAACGTTTGTACGATCGTCGTATGTATAATACGCGCGTCCCTCAAAGTGGGAAAACATTCGACGTCCGTCTTCGAAAATCATAATAAACTTCCGTACCGATTGGTATTCGTTTATATTTGACGTTACGAGAACCGTATTAAATAATTTGATCGAATCGTTTTCTCCGAATAAAGCGATTCGCTTAGACAAATATTATACACATATTAAAAACGCGTAAACAACGATTATGTAGAAATTTCCGATTTCGCGAACGCGTTCGTTTTCAATTCGGTTTTTTTTTTAACTTTTATTATGGTCTTCCCGCGGCCTGTCGTTACGTACTTGAACAATACGCGCAAGTTACGAAAGATTTCGTGACGAAAACGGCCAAGTTCGAACGAATTCGAAGTTTTCTTCGAAAATTCGATCGACTGTTCGTCCGGCCGTCGAGGTTTCCACCGTGGTCCCATAACGATTGTTCGGACAACGAAAGCGGCATTAGTCGGCGTATTAATACGTTCGTGAACTTAGTCGCGTACGTAATTTGAACCGAAAAAAATGAGTTCTTTAAAATTCACAATATACTACCGTCGGCCCGTAGTATCATTCGGCGCGTCCGTATTTTCGACATTTTCAAACGGTATATAAAAGTAATACACGGTATCGTAAAAATACGTAGACGTTTAGATAAATCGATTAACGACGTTTTTTTCACACTAAACCGGCGTTGAGCCGTATTTGGAAAATAAAAAAAAACGTATTTCGCCCGAAATCTCATCGACGTTTATCGTTTTCCAGTCATCCGAACGAAAATCGACAGCGACGCTCTACGCGTTTTTGAACGAGCGCACGGACCGACCGTTGTCGTAAGCCGTACCGTGCGCGAATTTCATCGAACGACGGTACCGTCCGATAATTATTAGTGCCGGGGCGACGTGTCGGCGAAAACGCGTGATATTCGAACGTCGTTGGACGGTTTTACGCGAAGCCGCGCGATACACAAACACAAATTGAGCCGCCGCGTTCGTTGTAATCACGTCTGACGTTATTTATCGTAACGCGATATTCGATCCGGTTTTCCGAAAATTGAGCACGACGGAGCATTTTCCCTATAGTATACGAAAAACGAAGTGTGTGTGTGTGTGTATATAAAGTATATTAGACGTGAGGTTTGGGTTTCGTCGTATTTTTATGTAACAAGAACGCGGGAATAATTTTATATATAAATAAAAAAAGAGAAAAATACTAACAAGAACCTTTCTTACCGGCGCAGAGTTGGTTACGAAACGATACGTTAAAAAAACTATTTTTAATTAACGTTCCCCGTTGGGTAAAAATTTGACGCGCCTATAATATTATATAATTTAAAAGTTAACTAATAAATTAGGTTTAACCCGAGAAAGTCTATTATTAATATTAAGTAATTTTATTAAAACGTCCGCGTGGCATACTGTTCAACGTTGTTGGTAAAAAGAGAAATTCCGAAATGTTTCTTTTTTTTTCCGCCGGTAGTATAATTGACTTCGCGACCAAAGTGAAAAAAATTAATTATGCTCGTAACTATCGTAGTTATTCTAACGGCCGTATAAATCATAAATTACGTTCCGTCGGAAAATAAGTACGTTCGCTACTATTTTAAAAACGTCCGGGAGCTGATAAATGTTCGCTAAACGTTAGACGATTTGTATTAGTTTCCAGATTAATTCGTCCTCTAACCGAATCGCGGGAGATTCTCGAAATAATTTTCGTATTTTTACGCCGAGCGGGTGAATATATTGCCGGACGTTCGTCGGCGCCTAATGGCACGGTATGGAAATTTCGCGTGTTTAATATAGAAGAAAATCCGGCGCGCTACGATAATAACGAAGACCCGTTCGCGTACTTACGAAATCGAAACGGACTGAAATTGACCGACGACGAGCACTTTGCTTTCACGAGCTCCAGACACGCGTTTACTAGTAGTCCGGTCACACTCGACGGCGGACATTATCGCACACGCGGCACCGTTAATAATTCGTTGCGCGATTTTGTCCAACACGGACGCTACACCGTCGCCCACACGGATACCGAACGGTAATATTTCCGACACGACGTTCGAACACACTCCATCCAGCCGTGTGGGCCGCGACATTATCGGCGAGTTGGCTTCGATCGGAGCGCGTACTTTACGAACGTACGCGGTCACAAATGGGCGGAATAATCGGGCGAAACCACTCCTATTTACCGCGAACGTTAGAACTTAAGCGGTCGGTAAGACGAGGAACGTACGCGCTGTTATCGCCAAAGGTTAATAAAAAAAAAAAACGCCGCCGGGCACGGCAC